>CAAE01014577.1:3168967-3200954 GCA_000180735.1 Tetraodon nigroviridis | reverse complement strand
AGACTTGCTTCTGCCTTCAGGCTTGCTCTTTTAATTGAAAAAGTTAAACTGCCTGATGAGGGAAAATAAAAATTTGACATTTGGGATCAAAGTTTGGAGTTTTGGATCAAAGCACATGCTAGGGGGCACTCTGGGATGCAGGGGCAGGTTTATTCTGATGAAATTAGACAGGCACCTGGGGTTTTGTCGTGAGCTGTACCTGAACTTCACACACATTGAATTAAAATACAGTTTTTTTTTGTTGTGTAAATCATAAAATATGTCTGTTTTCTGAGCTGTAGCAGCCATTTTACATTTTAGGCAAAACTGAATAAATTTGTCTTCCCAGCTGATTAAATAGTAAACATCCGTGCGACACTTTCCATTAAAGTTTTATTTTAGGGTGCAGCGTAACTGCCACATCACAGGAGCGAGAGCCGTGCCAGAATGTCACAGGGGTATGGGGCTTGGTCAGATGAGGAGGAGGAGGAGGGGGAGGAGGAGGAAGGGAGGGGGTCACTGCACCCCATCTGCACCATCTGCGACGCATCCCATGACCCCATTCAGCATCCGCCGCTCCAATAAGGAGCTCCTGCTCCCGCGTCACTGGGCCGTGTCCCACTTCATAACATGTCATAATGACAAGTCACCAGGAAATAATCAGGATGCTCATTTTACCTTAATGAAACGCTGCATTTGGTGGACTCTCGGGGGGCTTTTTCTCACAAAAGCATCCAAATCAAACTGAAATTCCATAATAAAAATTTAATGTGTCTAATATACCTTTTCCTCAGATTAATAGAATATTTATGGTATCTAAGACCTTACACTGACTACCACCATCTTTAAAATCCCGAGCATTCCCAAATCCCCACTCTTCCTATATGGGAACACTCAACCTAATAGGAATTGCTGGTGCGCATCAGGCATGGCTTGTTTTTGACTCAGATGTATGGGATTGAGTTCTATAAAACTGGGGATTTTCTCAATCCCAGTATTTTTTTGCGGACAGCCTATATGGAGCATCAACGTGAGCTAACATTTGGTGAATATGGTGGATAATTCTGTCACGCTGATAGATATAGATTGAGCTGAGCCTCTGGGGTTAGGGGATGTAAGGAAACAACAAGGTTCTAATCAGCGGTGCTGTGATTGCCTCCAGGATTAAAATAATGGGTTTTGATTGCATCATACGACCAAACCCGGCGGACTCTAAATCTGGTTGTGAATATAGACTGTGTGCGTGTGCATATCTTTGGTGCTTAGTGATTCAAGAGCATATGTTAAAGGGATCCATCAATGCCATTTTTTATCGACCCCCTCCATATCTGCGCATGGGCACTCGCACAATTGCCAGAAGTCAATATCACTCTGCTTATGACTCAGGGAAACAGTGTGGGAGTGATTTATTTAGGTGTGACAGATGCGTCTGCGGCGGGCCGATCTGTCCCGTGTGATAAGATTAGTCACATCGGACGCCTCCCCTTTAACTCGGCGTGCCCGCGGTTTGATTGGAGGGCAGCCTGTGTCGGTCAAGGAGTTTTTGTGTGTGTTTGCTGGCAGTGAGATAATCCCCGAGAGCAGCTGCGCTTCAGCCTATGGAGCATCTGCTCGGGCTGCCAGTGTGCTTATATAACATTCTGTTGACCTCAAATTACAGCCAGTCAATAACGATGATTAGGTCTGATCTAATGGTGGTTTTTGGATTGATGAGGTGCTTTCTGTGGCTCTGCAATGCCGATTGAACCATCGTTCCAAGGTTTATTTGGACTGTGTCTAAGTGTAGTAATGACCCAATTAGAATATTCTGCAAAAACAGCCTCTAATCCGGCCATTTCTCAAATTTTGGAGCCCAAAGTAAATGATAATGATATTGCTGTGCTGCTTGAAAACTGTAAAATCTTAAGGCTGAGTCCAGTTTTTTTAACAGTAAATACAGCAAAATCCACACAGCAAGAATTAATACTTATTTTTGGAAGTCACTGTTAGCCTGTAATTGATTACCAAACTCTAAGACACGGTCGGATGCAGTTAATGGGCTGTAACTTTCAGAACTAAATTGAATCACGGAATTTCGGACACACACACACACACACACACACACACACACAATGCTTGTGCGTGTCAGAATCTAAACCAGAGATAGACTCCAGAGCAACAACCAAATCAGTAAACTAGACTGGTTACTATAGGAACTTGTCAAACATGCAAGTGAGGTCAACGCGGGGTAAAACAATGGTATTTCATGAAGAGAAGAAGATGAAGAAGAGGTTTAATTCCACAAGGACAGGGGGTGGACACAAGTGAACACAGGTGGGAAACGTGAGCTTACTCAGACTGTTGAATCTGTCAGCTTTTTATGGAATTCACATCCATGAATCCCCACTTGTCAGCTGACATAGATCTGTCACCACAACATAACTGATGAGGTCTGCTGAACTCAATCTGGATAATTTTGTAATTTCCCAAACACTTTATATGTCGTATGTTTGGGCAGGAGATCATTTCACCCACAGCTGCTCAGACCCATTCATTGTCCCGATTTTCTTTTATTTCTTTTTCTTATCTTCAAACATAGCACCAGACCTCTGACTAAAAAGTCCTAATGGGCTCGTCTGAACTAAACTAAGTCGATCTTTGATCACATTCAGAATTTATTACATCTTTGTGTTTGTGTTAGAACTCACAGTTTTTTACGCATTTTAAAGAGCATTGGGATCAAGTGTACCATTATGTTGCACTGAGGTCTGAGTGTCTTTGAAGTGTGTGTGTGTGTGTGTCTGCACATACTCCCAATCTGTGCCTGCTGTACCCTAAAGTAGTATATGTTCTCTACTAGGTAATTGGATTACTGAATTCCTCAAACGCAACTGCTGAGACCCTCGAGTACTATTTTATGCCTCCTCAGCAACCTCGTTGCTCCCTGCTTCATCCTCTGCTCTCGTTTTAACTTTCCCCAAGACGTTCTCAATAGAGACCCCCGTCGATTTGCACGAAATAACCAGAAGCACTGACAAGCTGCAGTAAAAGCACACAGGATTCTTATTCCAGCTCTCTGACCCATTTCCACTGGAAAAAAGAAAAAAAAAAAAGAAAAAGAAAAAGCTGTGAATCTCGTCCCACCCTCTTCTGCATTGCCTACCAACTTCTGTCGGATTGCATCAGAATTGTCTTACTGTAAGTGGCGAGTGCAAATCCGCTCCGGTCTCATTCGCCGGTGTCTCGCAGCATGTGTGTCAAGGTCGGCTCTTGTTTCGTACAACCTCTTCACATTTCCCATCTCATTTAATTGATCTAGAAGGAAAAAAAAAGGGCGAGAGATGTACTATATATGTGCAAATTGAGATTTGTGTGAGTCAGTCTGCTTCATGCAGGTCTGGGGGCAAGGTAATACCCGTGGATAGATCCAGTTGAAACGGGAGGGGAATGATTTAATAAGGAGGGTGTAATAGAGGGGAAGGAGAGAAGAGCAGATAGGATGGATGAATGTTTTGATCAGAGCAATAAAGAAGGACCCCTACCCGTGCTTTTTTTTTTTCCCTTGCCCCGGGGTTTGAGTGTGTGTGTCTGTGTGTGTGTGTGTGTCTGTATTTCTGGGTGCTTCTACTCTAACAAAGCACTGGAAAGAGAATGAAGGGAGACAGCTGGGGGAATAGTGTAGAAAACAGAGAGACAGCTCCGGTGGACTCCATTCAATCAGCGCTGCTCCGGACTCAGCTCATCTGCTCCTCTACAATGGAGAGGTCACTGTGAATTAGAGGCTCGGGGAGGTTCAGGAGACGCAAGCAGACAGGACATGTTTGCGCCAATGCATGCACGTGCACGCACACCCCGTCTTTTACTCTAGTTCCTGTAGTTCTGCGGTCCTCTTTCCTGCTCTCAGACTCTGTCTTGCCTCTAAACAGGTCCTCAACAGGCCAAGCATTGTGCAACGCCCCAGAGACTGAGTGTGACATTTAGTGCGCTTGGTTCCATTTCCCGTGTCATTATCGGCTGTCTATTCTGCTGTGCTTCAACGACAATAGCCACTGTCTCGCTGCAAACAAGACCCACCGCTGTTGATGCCTGTTGAGAAGAGGCAGGGACTTTTTGTCGGGCTACAAATGGCCTCAGTCCTCCTGATGAGATGTATCGACTGGGCATCTCATTCAGAGGCGAGCCGTGAGGTGTTTGAGGCCTGTCAGAGCGTCTGTTGTCAAATGGACGCGTAAATAGATTCCATTTTCTTTTTAAATGTAGGTAAAAGGGTCCCTCTGGTGAAAAGCAAGGAAGTGTCACAACGGGGAGTAGGAGCGATTGAAGTTTCTAAGTTGTGAGGATGATACCAAAAATGTCCTTTCAAGAGTGAGAACTTCTCAGCCAGGTGTTGTTTAGATTGTATGGGTTATGATTGTATGTTTGGAATCTCTCATAGGGCACAAGTTTGATGCATGGCGATGTGCAGGTCACCTGACATGCTAACATGCAATGGCCAATGGGCCCCCACTGTCAGATACTTAAGTATGCATGTCCAATATGGATCCGCTAAAGAGCTATGATATCCCTTCTGTCTGTTTTGTGAGAGTTAACACTGCTATGATTCTTTAGCACTTTCACAAGCCTGTAGGGGATCTAATCGCCAGTTACACAGCAGGGGCCTCTGCTTCAGCAGCACTAATACAAGGCTACGGGAGGAAAAAATACAAATAACTGAAAACCCCTGAAATTCTTCATGTGTAATTTATTGTTGCCCTTGACAAAACTTGACGTATGCTAACAGCAGTCTCATTTGTGACCATACCTGCTGTATGCCCTGAGAGCACGTGAAATGATGTTTTTCAGTAGCCAGCCAGTACGGTGTTAACTGATTTATAGACTTTTATGGTACTAATTGGGGTCAGGGCAAGAGCAGTAAAAGAGGAAGACAGAGAAGATGGAGGTCAGTTTGTTTACCATGGCTCCTGTCCCCAGCCACTGCAGCTAAATGTACACAGTTTATGTGTGTGCGTATGCATGAGCACAGTCCTGCTAAGCTGTTAAACACATTGTATATATTTATCCTTGGGGATGAATCCAGGGCATCCAACTGATGAGTCTTGGATTTAGCCTGATCAGTCTGGCTTTGGGGGCCAAGAGGGAGGGGGCCATGTAGGCAGGCTGGGGATGAGTCACTGCTATGCAGCCGGTGGCTAGCACTTAAATGGATCTATAAGCATGCAGCCTAACCCTGTTGACACGATGTTGGTTTAATCTGCACAAGTCAGCCAGTGCATGCGTGAGAACTGGAGAGAGAGGTAATCAAGTAAAATGCAACCTCACCATCAGGAGAGAGAGAAAAAAAAACAATAGAGGGGAAAGGTTGTGGAAGAAAGCAAGTACAGAAGATAAACTGACTCTTCGCACAACGGATGAAGGCCATGTTTTTTGCCTCCTGTTCTGGTCAGGGTCAGCCAGTGTGTCAGAGGCAGAAGCAAATCCCATTAGTCGAGCATGAGGTGCAAGTAGGAAATATAGTGGGAGCCAGCCAAAATGCTGTTGCATGCCACAAACTGCCTTTCATTAACATTTAAACCATTCCAGGTGGACTATATTGATAAAGGCTGCACCATTTAACAAACCTTCCACCCCTGCAGTATAAAACTCTCACTTTGCCTCCAACGATTCTTAAATCGCAGGTTCAAAACACATAGCAACCACAATGAATAAAATTTAGTTTTGTGTTTAATATTAGTTGAATATAGTTTGAAATTCTCATTTTCCCATTTTTCCTGTCTAATCGCAACTGAACCATAGGTTCCAGACAAACTGTTTTTTACCAATAACCCAACCCTATAGTGCTTTAAGGGCCAAAATATGTGATCCCAATAAAACCTGACATGCTATCATAACAGCTATAATGGATGCCTACAGAGCATTACAAATGTTTTTTTTTCAGTGTCAACATCTATAGGTTTACCTGATTTACAGTCTTTTACGTGTCTAAAAGGGGTCCAGATTTATAGTGCATCAGATTTATGGTATTTCAGTATTCTTCAGACATTAGCTTTTAGGTAGTTATTTGATGCCATAAAACCTGGAAAATGTCATTACTTACACCTGAGCTCCACTCAGGGTGTCTTTTAATAAAAGCGAGTGGCCTAAACCCCTCCGGGCAGTGCTAAAGGTGTTCTTACACCATCTTTCTGCACAACAAAGCAGTTTTACAGACAGCCGGGACGACTGTGGAATAAAGAGACACCGGCCTTTCCGTCTGTCCTGGATCTCACCGCGCTTTCTCCACCTTCTCACCTTTCCTCTCATATCTCACTCTCACTGTTAGCTGTCCAGCAACTGTTTGTTTGTGTTTGCCTCTCCAGGAAGTTGGAACAAAATGCTGGTGCACCTCTCTTTCCTCCCCCACCTCCACCTTGCTCGCCCCAGCTGCTTCCTCTGTCCTCCCTCTCTGTGCCTCAGCGGGGCTCCTCCATCTCCTTCCACCCCATCCATCAATCCTAATCCCTAACCTGCGTTCCACAGCAGGGAACAGGGTCGGTACAGGGCGCAACAAACCCTCCACCCTGCCACAACATCAGTCCCACAATGCACCTCATTTCCCTCTCAGCAAGTGCAGCACTCCCCCACCCCAGCACCCTGGTGCTGTAGTGTGCCAGCTCCCGATTGGCCAGCAGATGGTGCATTCAAAAAGAATGTAAGGTGAAAGAAAAGCAGAGGTTTGTCTCTTACCAACCGTCTGAAATTTAACTGCCAACCCACCTGCAGCTGAGCCGTGCCTTTAGCAGCATTTGCTCTTTTTGAAGTTTTTATAGCTGCCCAGTCACCGGGGGTGATGTGACCAGCTGTTAGGCACATTAAGACGTGTTTACATCTGTCACCGTGCGTGTGTGTATGTGTGTGAATTCCAGGATGTTGGCACAGAGCTGCCACCGACCTCAGAGACAGGAAACCTAAACTTACTTTGTCATCGCAGATGTAGCGGACAGAGCAAGGGCGGGCTTTTTTTAAAGGATGGTACGGGCGTGGGTTTTTGGGATGGTGAGAAATCTGAGAAATCGTTAATCACTAGATGCTTCGAAGGAATTACTGCACAGACACTACCACAAGTGTGTTTATAGAACATGTCCACACAAGCATTATTGCTGGTTCTATTAAGTAGAACAATTCGAGTAGCAATGAAAACTACTGCTAACTTACTGATGTCGGTATTATCGGCCTTTTCCAGTAATCCAAACACAGATCAGAGCCTGTGGGGTCACACTTAACATTAACATGCGCCTCCGCGCGTCCCGACTGACCGCTTGTAATGGGACCTTACTTCCTGGCTCTGTGCGCAAATAAACAAGTTCAGCGCTGGGACAAACAGAGTTCAAAACATTTGCTGCATTTACAAATTTGGCACAGGCAGGATTTCACAATATTTGTAATGCTCCTTTGAGCACAAAAACTTCCAGAAAAAAGAAAAGAAAAAACCTTTAAAAACAGAAAAGGGGCTTTCCACATGTACGGTAGTGAGTTTAGCCTTGTCTTTGCTGTTTCTGTTGGGAATGTTTATTTATATCAAATAATGTCTCCTCACGTATTTACAGAAACTACTGTATTTGTATGCAGGTCCCTCCTTTGTAGCCTGGTGGAAACCATCCATCTGTCCCTGCAGTTTAAAGTTTTCTACTAACAAATTGAGCAAAAAACATAGGTAGCGCTCTAGGTAGCGCTGAGCCTTCAAGGTAAACAAAGCAGAAATAATGATATGCGCAGAGTGGGACTGGGGTACCTCGGCAGCATTTTTTGCCCCGGGTTGCTTAGCAATATTCTCATTTCACTTTTGCTCAACATGCATCAGGTGCAAGTTCTGCGTTATCTCCAAACTCTGACTCAAGCTCTCGCCATTTCTCGAGGCTGAGGATTATTTTGAATGCATAATCCAATGTTTTCTCTCTCTCCCTTTGTTTTCCATTCTTTTTGCACCACTTTGTCATCCTCGGAGGCATTCGCATGAGGCAGACAGATGGGAAGTGGCAGAAGATGGCAGCCATGGCAGTCTTTTCCATTAAAATACTCCCCTGTCACAACTTTATGGAAAGTTGCTTTCTGAGCCAAAGGATTGTCGTGTTTCATTGCCTCTAATTCTTTTTTGCGAGCACAACGTCAGGGTACTCCCACCCTATCGGTGTGTTGTGCCTATGCATGGGGACGCGCGTGTTTTGTTTTTCTGTGATGTAATGGAAGACAGCGGCGATGGCTGTTTATTCAGCCTACTTTTAGGCTATTGGCTCTTGTCATTTGGAGGAAAGTCCCACGGTTCTCCGCTCATGTGTCCAGTGGGTGGGGGATGGTGAGGGATGCGAGGGTGCCGCACCTGAGCCTGATAATTAGTTGCGGCAACCCCACGAACACGCGTGGCAACGCCCGGGTTAATGACGCCGACATGAAGGATATTTGTTCCCCCTCTTCGTTTCCCCAGAGATCATCAGGCGCTGTAGTGCGGCTGGATTCATCTTCCCCCTGACAACATGTCTCTACTGGCACCCAGTTCCAGCAGACGCATGCCCTTCAGCTACAGTACCCCTGCCATTTCTCACCGTTTAAGTGTCTGGTTTTCCTGGCCCAGATTTTGGTTTTCCTGACTATTAAAAGGATCAGAAGTGTTCCAGAGACAACTGCAGCCTCCATCCATTGCTGCTTTGAAATCTTTATCCCTCCATCCCACCTCTAACCCTGGCCGGCTATCCATCTCTGCCCCTCTGGCTGCTCGCGGCTACTCTCATTACTTTCTGGGGTCCGAGAAAGTAGCACATGTCGGGAATTGTCCCCCTTTATCTTTCTCAATTTTTTTCTCTTGAGAGATGGAGGCTCGGAAATGCAAGTCTGTGTGTGTGTGTGTGTGTGTGTGTGTGTGTGTGTGTGTGTGCGTGTGTGTGTGTGTGCGTGTGTGTGTGTGTGTGTGTGTGTTATAGAGAGTGAGCGATAATGGGGCTTGGTGGGGTGTAAATGGGGTGAGATGACAGACTGGAGTCAGGAATCGGGGGTTGAGGAAAAGAGGCAAGACACTTAAAGGGGATAAGGATGGGGTGACTGTTGTCATGGAGACAGGTCTCTATGGAAACAGCCTGTTTTTTTTTTTTTTCCTAGCCAGACAGGGGGTGGTCTGCTGACTGTGTGTCTGTGAGAGGTGTATGTGGGTATGAGACATCAGAAAAGAATAATAATAAGCAAGCCCATGTTTCCATCTTGAGGATAAATATGAATATGAGCATTCCAACTTGCTCAATGGAGCAAACAGGACCGTATGCAGCCATGACGCTCTCCAAGAGTACCATTATCTTAGCTGTGCAGTCACAGCATTGGTAGCTATCCATCAAAACACAACAGACACATATTAATTAATCTTAAGCCTTAAACATGTTGTTAAATATTGTTGCTACTTGTAATCTCTGTAAATCTGAACAAGCCGATAATACATAGCAGGTTTACCAATAAAATGTGGTTAAAAAATGTAAAGCATGTAAGAAAGATGAACCCACACCTGCTTCCCAGATCTGCCATTGCATCAGCCTATAATGAGATGTTTGTGGTCATGTGAACATTTTGGTATGTGGAAAAAGTGCTTTACACAATCACTGCCAAGTGTGTAAAAAAAACAACAACCCTCTTTTGTCCCTAGTCTTTTATTCTTCCACTACCTGTATTTTTTTAGCCTCCTAGTAAAAATAATGACAAAAGAAATACCGAGATACATAAATAAACACCGTCTTTGGGTTATATAACCGTCCTTTCACAGCGATTTCTTTGATATTACGAGAACGTGGCTGATGCTGTGACTTTCAGTAAAGCCACTCAGCGCTGCGAGCCAAATCACACCACTCCCACTCCATACTGTTCTCATACCAGCATAGCTGTTGCATCAACATTTCATAAGGGTCTAAATAAAGAAACACACTCTCATATAGAGAGCGGACTTTGCCTGCGCTGTTAGCTTGGATGAGCGTCAAAGCCTGTTGTTCATTACGGCAAGGTTCTTGTGTGAAAGTGGTGCTAATCACCACAGGAGACATTTTCACTCTTTTTCACATCAGGGGTGGGGTGGGGGTGGTAACATTATAGATTGCTGAGCATACAAGCTGCGCTCTGCACAAGTGTGACATGCAGCAGCACCATCAGATGTCAACATGGTGGTTTGATGGTTGCAGCTCACAAACTCTGGACTGAACTTTGCTGGATTTGCTGGTGGTTTGCCACTTGTATGACTTGTACTAACCCCAACCCCAGTAATGCTGTAAGGGGAGAGGCTGAGAACAGGTTTTCAGCTCCTGCAGTCTCACCGTTAGCTGCCAAATCACACACTCTAGACCTTTAAACTGCAACTACTGGTTTGCCATTAAATGTGTTTTTGATAATTAAAAACAGCTGGAACCTAAGCCTCTTGTAAACAACAAATCAGGTTGTTTTCATGCTTTTAGTTTTTAATTTAGATAGTAATAACAACATTACAATAACAAGTGCAGATAAAGTTGAGCTTTCATTGTTTTTGCATCATTTGCATGCTCTCTGTGTTACACACAGTCTGCTGCACAATTGGTCATTAAAGCTTACATCATGACTAATTTATATGCGTTTGGAATGAGCGGCGCATGCGAGTTTACTGGGGCAAATCATCCAGCACAGCCAACAAAAATAACCAGATTTTCCCAGACTCATCTACTAGAACTAAACCGTGGCTGTAATCAGGTTAAAGCCTGAGCCGTGCACTCCCCAGACAGGAGCATGTGAGGTGAGGCTTGTTAGAAAAGCTCCGCCCTCTCCATCCATACGACTCTGACTCATAGATGCTCCGCATATAGAGACGATCTGCCTGCGCAACGGCGCCGAGATGGATCCGTGTCCTCGCATCACCTCTCAACAACTTTGTTCCAGGCACATCAGTAAAGTTCCCGCAGGGTAGCCTGGGACAGGAATCTGTTTACGAGTGGCGTGCCAGTGGGCCCTGGTCGCTGCCGTTTTAAAGGTCTCCTCTCAAATGACTCAATTTTCCATTCAATCTGCTTTGTTTGTGGAATTGTTAGTCTCAGGAAAACTAGACTCGAATTCATTAAAACACAACAACTAGAAAATGATAATTATGCTGTTCCCAGTGTCCAGGTTTACTTGTATAATCTACAATCGGCCATGGCGTCTGACTGTAAACACTTTCATCTCTTTGAATTGTTCATTTTCCTTCATTGGCCCTGAACTCATCTGAACCTCTCTGTCCCGGCTTCCCCTCCGCGCCCCGCCCCCCCCCCCCCCCCTCCCCCTCACCCCTCCCACCACCCTACCTCATCCTCCCTCAGCTCGCATGCACATCTTTTCTCACTCCCCATGCTCAATCCTCCATCTGTCCTCCGCCCTTCCCCTCCAAACCGAGAGTTAACTTTAGGTAAGCAGGGCAGGTGATGCAGGGCAAAAAAAAAAAAAAAAAACCAAGAGCAGTGTGACTGAGCTGGAAAACAAGCGAGGGTGAGGGCAGCTGGGGTGAGAGAGACTGTATGTGTGTTGGAGAGGAAGCGAGTGGGGGAGGAATAGAAATAGTTTCCAGCCTCATGTTGCAGAATTACAGTCTGGATTCCCTCAGACTCAATCCCCAGAGAATGACCAAGGATCTTTTTTTTTTTTTTTCCCTGCCTCGCTCCTTCTCCCTAATGTTCAGTGCTGATAAACCGCTGGCATCCCATAAGCAAAAAAGCGAACGAGATAAGGCCCGAGCTGAAAACGTCAGTCGGCTCTCCTCGTCTTTCCTTTTTAAATCTTTGTTTTCTCACTCCGTGCCATTCTCCGGCTGATGGGGATTAAGAGGCTGGTGAAACAGTTCAAACATATGTGGCTTTATCACAGCCACCCATGCATCAGCGCTCTGTGTGTGTGTGTTTCCAGGCCTGTCTGCCTCGGTGGTATTTACACATGCCTGACGGTCCGCTACTTGCACTGGCGTTTGAACTCATTATGACTCAAAGACGCCGGGTCAAGACTCCTCACACGCGGCACATGTGCAGTAGCGCCGTGCGTGTCTGTGTGTAAGTGTGCGCGTGTGTGTATGCTTGTCTGACTGCCTGTGAGTGTTTACATTATGTATGGATGCATGTGTCGCGTGTCTTTGATCACGTGTCTGTGGTTGGGAGTGTATTTACACACTGTAGCTGCTCCACATCTCAAGGGCTTTGAACAGCAGAAGCAGCATCACGCAGGTGTGATGAGACAAAGGAGAATGCAGATTTGCAGCAATGACGTTGATAAGAAGGAAATTAGTACTTTATATTTATGTATGCATTTATTTTCCTGTTCGTGGTCTAGTTCTGTTGTTAACAGCTCTCTTCTATGCTGACAACTTTATGTCGTCACAGTCGAAGTATCGCCTTAATACTTTGACGCGGTGGTTGTGGTTCTGCCACTGTGTGGCCCTTCTCACCTTGTTGCTGATGATAAATTTTGATCTCATAAAGTTAGAGACAACTGTAGTGGGAACAGCAGATGCAGGGTAATGCAAAGAGGCCTATTTATAAATCCGACAGCTTACCTTTTCTCCGTTTCTGTTTGTTCTCGCTGTTTGGTGCTCAGCAGGTGACCGCAGATTTAAACAAGGGTTGTTTTGCTGCAAACGACCGCCAGCTGTGGCAAGAAATTGGACTAGCAGAGAGGTTGAGCAAAGTTTAGGGGGAACATCAGAAACGATGAGAGTGATTGAAATGTTTAGTCGACCTCGGGGGACCTGCCAACTCTGCTAGCATATATCATGGAAATAAAAAAGTTAAAGCAATAAATTCTTGAGCTGAGTTGAGCTGAGCATAAAATTCAACTGTCAAGTCAATTCTCAAATGTGTGTATAACACAATTAAAGCAGATGTGGAGGAAATCGAACATAAGCCACCTTCATTTAGAAGATATGCTTCACTGTCTTACAAATTTCCTAGTTTCAGAGAGTCAGCAATTCCCGTTTGGTTTCTAGCCATTGCTCTACAGATTTTCTAAAGATCCCTGTTATTGGATTATGAGCCGGCCTCTGATTCAGAATGTGCAAATGTGATTCCTGTGTGGTTGGATTTATGCTCAGGCTACATATTGTGGCCATCGACTGTGGAGACACGGAACATGTGTCATTTCCAATCCAAAGGTGGAATATTTTTCCACAATCATGATGCGACTCGGAAGTTTAAAAAAAAAAAAAATAACACTTTCCCTGCGACTCAGTTGAGTTTTTTTTTTTCTCTACATTAATTGGGTTTGGACCAGTCATCTCTGCAGCTGTTCGACTTCTAACTGGGACCAGAGAGCGTGAACACACCACTGCTGTTCAGTCCTCGCTTTGCTGGCCTCCCATCAATTTTAGAATTCATTTCAGAACTTAATTGCTTGTTTTTAAGGCTTTAAAAGGATTGGCACATCCTTATCTCTCAGAAGGGTTAAACAGACTTGTTCTGTTCAGGCGCTGAGATCAGCCAATCACATGGATGTGGATGTTCCCAAAACCAGGGCAAATCCTCATTAAATTCCAAAGAAAACCAAGCAGCTCAGTACAAAACCTGGGGTAAACAGTGTCCAGCATGTCCAGGATGAAGGATCCTAAGAAGTCCTTCCTCCGACGACACCCTGTTATTGACGATATTGATCAGATGCAGCAGCTGAGAAGAACGGTCCCATTCATCTCCGCCACGCTGGAGTTTGATAATGGAGCAATGGCACAACAGATTGAACTGAGGCGCGTCCACTTCGGGTTTCTGCTTCATCAATTCCTCAACAATCAGTTTGGATGGCAGCTCTAGGCGACACACTGCAACTACTGCTCTCTTTTATTAGAAATAATTTTATTAAAATGATTATTACCCTCCATTTAAGTCAGGCAGAGCTGAATCTTCGGTATTTTGTATGCCCGACTGGTTTCTGAGTTAGCTTTGAAATGTGATTTGAATTACCCTTGATGCAGTTAATGGAATAAACCTCTTGCAGAATTAACGTGGCATCCTGTTAATGCATTGACACATTTATTCAATGCAGGTGCTGGAGCCTTCAGACTGTATTGTTCTGGGTTATCCTGCAGAACTGCTGCTGTTTAGGATCATGAAAACAGCCTGAACAGAATAGCCAAAGACCATCCATTTACTCCACTCCACTTCATGTTCCACGCACGGGTGTCCTGACCTCCAGCCTCTGAACAGCAGAACACAGAAGGCTTCTCCCACATGTGGCCTTCTTGCAACAAGTCTAACCTAGACACCTTTTCAAGTCTTTGTTGCCTCATGTAGGTTTGCTCCATAGGCTTAAGCCTCTTGAGTAGCAATTAGCAGCTGCGTGCACGCCTAGCAATCCCTTTAACAAAAGGCCGATGAAAGCCCTCACACCTCTTGAGTGTCTCTCCAACTGGGTAATAGGCTCTCTTCATTATCAGCCATGGCCACATAACCTAACGTTAATTATGCGAGGGCAGTGTTAAACAGAGACGCCAGTATCTGGCTTTATCGGAAAAGAACAAAAACTCGAAACAACAAGTCCCACTGTATATGTCTTATAGCCAGATGTTAATAATTAATTCGTCTCTTTTCCCACATGACCCACTGCATACATCAAAACACCATCTCTTGTTGGCTTTGACCTAAAAATATCTGTATTAGCAGCTGCTCTGGAGAAGCCTTATCGGCTTGCCCGCAGGCAACACAAGGCCCTCTCCCTGAGATCAGCGGCACACAAACAAAGGATGTTGTCTGAGTTGTTGCCTCGCAATGTGAATGTGGTCTGAGAACAGCCAGAGCCGCAGATGCAGCAGACATTCCGTTGCTTGAAATGTGACTGGGAATCAGATGGTCGCGTTTTATCGCCCTAAAATGATCATGCTCCGCGCCTGTATTTGCATTTGTCTCTCTGCCTTGTCTCCCTTCCTCGAAAACATCTTGTAGTGATTTAGAGTAGTTGGAGGTCTCCTGGGGACACAGGAAAGGCCTGAACTGAATCTAAATCAGAAGGTTGAGGTGAAGCGCTGCAGTAAGACAGGAAATCAACAGGACGTCGCGAACCAGCCCCACAGCACTTTTGCTCTGATTCCCTCTTCCGCCTCTCTAATCCTTCCTCCTTCTTGCTTCTCACATTGTTGACATTCATTCCAGTTTCCTGAAATAGTCCGCCTGCTGTCTTACCTGGTGTACAGACAGTGGTTGCGATACTCTCTTTGACATTCTAATCTGATTACCGCATCTAATCCGATTGTTACTAATGCTATTAAATGCTTCTTAAGAGAATAACTATCATTGCTGCTTGGTTGCAGTAGGTTTAGTGTTTATGAGGTTCGACAACAGGATCGGTGCCAAAACATGTCCATCATCTTCTGGTGGTGGGCTGCTGTACGTTTTATGACCCTCCTGCTGCTCAGGATGTTTACAGATCAAGGATCAATTTCTGCAAACACAAATATGTATAATCTGGTTGAAATCATACAAAACAAAAATTTCCAAAATTTGGATGAGGCAGCGAGCTAATGCTGCTTCACACACGTCTGACTTGGACTGGACGCTCTGCAGCTTGTCCCTCCGGGGTTTGACCCGAAAGAGGAGCTAAAACTAGTAAAAAGAGACAGCGTGCGCTACATCGAGACCCGGGTGCAGGAGACAGTTTATGCAGCAGCATTCCAAGGAGTCGGTTTGTTTGTCCATCGCTAGTTAGCCTCCAGCTAATGCTTTCACAAGGCACCGTGGAGCTTGCGGTCGCTGAAATTGTAAACATTTGAAATAGAAAATGTTTGTGATGTCTGGGCTGCTCACCACAAATATCATCTCTCAGCTACTGTCAGTGGATTGCAAAGAACTGCTCTTTAGGATGGAGCATGCAGATCCCTCCTGCATCTGGTTTTAGTAACTTTCTGGTTGATATCAAGTGTCTGATAGCTGGCCACAGCACAGCCATCAGTGCTGCTGAATCGGGCCTTTAACAGCCTGGATCTTGTGCTACAACTGGAAAACAACCA
Organism: Tetraodon nigroviridis; assembly: GCA_000180735.1. Classification (NCBI taxonomy): domain Eukaryota; kingdom Metazoa; phylum Chordata; class Actinopteri; order Tetraodontiformes; family Tetraodontidae; genus Tetraodon; species Tetraodon nigroviridis. The sequence continues at coordinate 3,185,020 of CAAE01014577.1, read as the reverse complement.
AGCTGGCATAATTATGAGCTGACTTCTGTTGTGTGCGTGTTTGTGTGTTTTCGTAATTGTTGTCGACCAGTAGCAGTCATAACAGGATGAAATGGTCACTCGCTCTCCTTTTCCTTCTCTTGATCTAAACAATCAGGGAGGCTGGAGTTCCTGTCACCGAGGAACATCAGGGACAACATGTTTATTTGCGTGTCTCTCTGTGTGCGCTCGGGCTCGTGTCGCAACTCCTTCGTCCGTCTCCTTCCCTTACACTGTGTCTGCCTGGATGCACGTGCGCGTCTGTCCATGAGTGTTTTCAGTGTGTGTAATGTGAGAGGACAGCTCAATCTGCTGCCTCTAATCACAAGGATAGTGCAAGACCCCGAAAGAAGACACATCCCATTTCCAGTGACAAGGCAGTACCTTCCTGTGGGCCAGTGTCCGTGCACGCTGTCCCGGTTAGCTTCTTGATGAGGCGGCGTGTGTGCGTGTGCGCAGGTGCGTGTGACAGAGTTCAGAGGCTCGTCCGCTTTGCTGCCTCTTCTGACAAGTCGATTACCGAGACAGGACCGAGATAGCATCTGCCTCCGCTGGCGGAGGGGATTAGGAGTTCTGGGCTTTAATTGTAACCAAGACCAAATGTTCTGCTGATGATTGAAAGATGAGAGCAGTGGGGTTTTCTTTCTTTTTTTTTTTTTTAAACCTGACAAGGTGAGGATATAATGGGAAATCTAAGCAATTAACACAGTTCTGGTGGCAAGAAACACCTTAAAGGATCCTTGTAGTTTCTAGAGAAACAGTTCTGAAACAAATGTGACAATATCATAACTTTTGTTAATAATCACACAAAACCAGCCATAATTAAACATGAGTCAATGAATCCTTATTTGTTCCTTGCTGGTTTTATGAAACAAATATACTTAGGTACCCCACCAGTGCACGTTTGCATTGTATTAAGCATATATTTTCCACTCTGGAGTGAACAAGAAGTCAAATTGATGATGTTTTCTTAAAAGTCTGTTTGTTTTTCACAAATTTTTTCAAAGCATTTCTCCACAGTCAACACGCAGCAGCAGAACAACTGTGAACTAACAAGCGCTCTGTTGTGAAGGCTGCGTCCGTGCCCGGTTCCTCCGCGTGTTTCTTTTGTCAGACGCAGAGACTCCCCTGTGGTTCAAAAATATTTTGGAGGCAGCGTTTTGAGTTTATCTCTCAGCCTCCCTCTGTGCGCAGCAATCCCCCATCTCCCCTCGCTCCCTCCCTCTCCGAGCGCATCTCCACCTTGTTATCACCCCTCAAAGCCAAAAAAGCCTGGGTTGCCATGGCGACAGCCTCGCCGTCGGAGGCAGGATTGTAAATCCATAACTTCAGTGGTTTCGGTTAGACTTTGTGTAAATGTGATTTTATTGTGTGCATCTCCACAGATTTTGATGGGGCGGACGTTTTGATTGTAGGAGTTAGCGTGACTAATGTCAGTTTAGCCAATCAACTGTGAGAACAGGGGCTGAGTCAGCACATTGCTAATCTTATAGTCGGCTAATCAAAAGCTATTCACTTGCCTTCTCTCTGAACATTTCCGTGAGCGAGTGATTTGACTATTAATAGCCACTATGGCTTTTAGCAGGGAAGTCATGCTCAGATGGAAACGACTCCACTTTAAGGCTGCGGAAATCGTTTCTCACTTTTCTTCGCTGGTTTAGTTGGAAGCTTAAACGCCATCTGCCAGTGGCCCAGCCAGAACACTCTGCCTCTACTGTATATGTCAATTAATTTGTTTCTCAAGTGTTCTCACTAGCAGTGAGATGCTCACAAATCAGATTACCTCTTCGAAGAGTGTGTGTGTGTATGCATGTGTGTGTGCGTGTGTGTGTGTGTGGGTAGAGGAGATCTTAATTAGACCTGCTTAATATGCGCATGGATATGCCTTTTTTAGGGGTGAAAACAAATTTGTGGGGAACATATGGTGCCCTAGACATGAGGCACACACACACGCTCGCACACACACACAAAAAACCACACAACCTTGTACTCCTATCTTGTGAGGATTTTTTTTTTTATAGGCGGTGTGTGTTACCCAGATTCTAACCAGTGTGTTTTGTCCATTTTTTATGTACAGAACAACATTTAGAAAATGAATTTGACACTGCATGTGATTAGTTGATAAAAACTCAAAAAAATGGTGATTTGAAAGATAAATTAATAAATTCAGATGTGTAAAAGGAAAGTTGGAGCATCCATTTTCAGATATCAGATAGTGAATAAAAAAGGTGATTAGGTATCCTTTTTGAAAAAAATGTGCATGTTTCTGAACTCTTTCTGAAACAATATCAGTGGGGAGTTTAAAGAAGTGTGAGTGTCCAAATGCCTCAGGCTGAATGGTTGGAATAATATTATAGTCTTAAAACATCCCCGGTCCTTATCGCTCTAGTCCATATGTCTTAGCACGCGTGTGTATCTGCGTGTGTGTTTCCAACACTCCACCTACATGTTCCAACCTGAGACGTCCAGAGAAGTCACGCGGAGGATTAGGAATCTGCATTCCCAAATCCCAAACACGGGGTTCCAACGCTCTTGCAGCGGGGAGCGCTGGCCTCCTGATGAGCCACGCCAGGGAATCCTGGAACAATACCCGTCAAGGCAGCGCCTGAGGGGAGAGGATGTTGGAGCGGCGTTCCTCAGATCCACACCCCGAAAAGATCCACAATGTCCAGAGAGACGAGCTGGAGAGGGTTTATATTTACAAAGGATTGCATTTCAGAAGGACTGTTTATGGCTTGCTGTCAAGTTGATTTATCTTCTATGCCCACACATGCGGAAAATTACCCACCCACCCTCAGAGGTGTGCATGCACGTATATATAAACGTATACTTGAGCTCCGAGTTTATGTGTCACAATTACCATCAGACTTGCCAACGACTCCTTTACGTTCAAGTCGTTCCTATTCCCTCCAGATGTTCCTCAGTGCCTCCCGTTTTATTGGAACGCAACGGTAGCTTTTCCTCTTGCCCACCCCTGGAGTGAGTGATGGCAAACGGAGAGCAGGGTTTGAGGAGTGATGGGTGGTTCGGGGGAGCCACAGAGGGTAATGCTTTTACACACTTCCCCGGCTGGTCGATAGGGCACTCGCCAATAATAGAAAAAAATAAAAATAAAAACGTGCAAACATGCATGTCTAGTGGGCAAGTGGCTGTGGAGTAATAAATAAGGTTATGACCTCATACATATTGTTCATTTGTTAATCAGACAGTTGTTGAATTTTCCTTCCGTTTTGTTCCCACACGTGAATTGTCCTGCACGTTTCCTGCAGGTGATGATGGGCTTCGACAGGATGTCCTTTTTTTTTGTAGATGTTGTCTAGGCCATAAGAACACACAAGCCGAAGCCTGGATGGTGTTTTATGAGAATTATTGATCGGGAGCTGTGCATTGATAAGCTGAGCGAAGGCAACATTGTGAATGAAGCAGGATATAGTGGTGACCCAGGGGGAATCACAACACACTCCAGCCTGATCTCTCGCAAAGCCTCCTGGAATCTAACACTGACCGAGCTGATAAATGCACCCCCCTCTCTCTCTCTTTCTTTCTCTTCCTCTCTTTCTCTCTCTGTCTGTTTTCTCGCTCTGATGAATGCAGAGTGAATCAATAAATCTATTCCCCTGCTGGATACCTGACAAAATTTACAAGGACAAGCTTAATAAATTACTAATGGGGTGGCCAATTAGTTTGTGTGCTAGCTTGTGCTGGAGTGTATCTACTCTGTGTGTGTGTGTGTGTGTGTGTGTGTGTGTGTGTGTGTGTGTTTCATTGGATACATTTAAATTCCTGTTTGCAGCTGCATGTGTGCTTTGTAGGTTTGCTGCCTTCTCTGTTCCTTTTAAAGGAGCAGTTCTCCAAAACGTTGAGCTTTATTTTGATATTTCTCTCATGTTGTGTCTGCTTAAAAGCTTCTCCATGCTGGTAGGAGAAACTGTAAATTGATGCCTGGTTTGTTGTTGGTGTGGCAGTAATAAAGGCTGGCATCTAAAAACGCTATCTTCTTTTTGCTCATTAATGCTGGATAATCATGCTGTGACACATTAGCGTCGTGGTAAATGGTGCATAGTCTGTCTCGTGTGATGGGAGCACAGCGATGACCGCTTGACTCATCCCAGTAGGAACAGCGAGGAGTCGGAGTGCGGCTACTGTAGCCACGCTGTCATAAATTCAGCTTCATATGCAGCCGTAATAACCCATTTTTGGAGGCCTGGCTTCAGCCAGGCAGAGTAGCTGCAGCTGAGCCCACAGGAATAATGAGGAATAAAGCTGTAATTTAAAGCGACAACATCATCAGCGTTAGAAGGTTTCTGGTTTGATTCTCATTCAGGGGCTTTTTTTTCCCCTTTGAATGTAATGTTCTTCCTGTGCCTGTTCAGCTCTTCTCAGAATGCCCACAGTCAACCGGGTTAATTACTCACTATAAATTCCTCATGTGTGAGTGTATGTAGATAAAAACTACTTTTTTTCTCACCATTTCATCAAGCATATTAGGCTGACTGAAGGCTCTAAATGGCCTTTACATATGAATGTTTAAGTTAATGTGCGTGCCCAGGCCATTTCCCTGCCTCCCATCATGACCAGAGGGTCAGCTCCCTCCCTGACCCTGATTGGTTTGTAGTGGTTTGCAGAAGTGTCCAGTTTCCTTTGTCATTCCTTATAGACACTGTATGTAGAACAGATCCTGCTCATCATCAAACTTGATTCCTTCAACCTTTCGATGTAAAAATCGAACGAATAACTTCATCACTAAGGTCTTACACAGCACTAGGATCGCTGTGAGTGAAAATTCAGGTTTATTTTTTTCCCATCTCTTCAATACGATGCTATAGTGAGGAGCTGGAGAGAGTGGAAAGTATTCAGTCGTCACGGCTTTATATCCACGCGCGACCGACTCCATATGTTTGGGTGGAAAAGATGACGTGGAGGTGAAATGCAGTGTGCGTGTAACGTAGACTGGGTGGCTGGCAGCCCAGGTGTGTTCATTACAGCGAGTCAAAGGCGCGTAAAATATATGTTCAAAAACCTAATCACACGCATTGCATCACGTTAACGCCGCCGTTGAACGTCTGCGTCGGGAATTTAATAATGCAGAACGAAGAGTGATGTCCATGCTGATGAAACATGAATCCTTGAAGTGTCTTTTTGATGAGACCTTTTTCAGACCTCAGATGTTGACAGAAAACCTCTGGTGCAGATGTTTCTCCTTATCACTCGACATCACAACATATACATTAACACCCGTCATTGTCCAGAGAAAGCTTTAGATTTTCATAGGGGAGAAAGAGCGAGACAGCTCTGTGCCTCTGCTCCATTAACCAGCACAACATCAATGACTCTTTTGAGGATCACTATCTTCAAAAGGGAACCCAGCGTTCCTTCCTCAGACAAGCCCATAATTATTCTACATTTGCATGATAAGGAGGTCTGCCTGTGTTCGCATTTATGTATGTATGTATGTATGAGTACTTAAACGCACATTAGCCGCAGTCAGCCACGAGTTCTCGTCTTTTATCTCGGCGCAAAAGATGGAAAAAGACCCTTTTAATGTGCAGCCCGGATCACTGTGTCTTTGCTCTTCATCTGAGTGTTCCTCATTAGCTACTGTCAGTCCAGAGCTTTGAAGTAGCGTCTTGGCTTTCGATGCCCAATAGTTGCGGCACCTAAGCGCTGTGTTTTTTTTGTGTTTTCATGTATGTATGTATACATTAAGTTATATTTTAATTACAGGCCCCTCTATCACTCAAAAGACCGTTGCACATTTCAATTTAAACTGCACTGTAGGACTGAGGCTGCCTGATGATAAGAAAGGGCCTAAATTTCAAGACACGGTTGTCTTTTCCCTGAAACTGGAATGTCTTAATAAGTCTCTATGCTTCGCTGACTGTGTTGATGGGCAGACGTAAATATAGGAATGCGAAGGAGCAGCAAAGACACAAATGGGGCAAACGAGCGTGGCAAATGCTTCGTCTGGCATTGCCCTGAATGTATAGTATCTATGCAATGCATGACTTCATGCACAAATAACCATATAAAAAGACAAGCAGTGGGAGAAATGTTTTTTAGATGTGCACAACCTCCCAAGGCCTCATTAGCACCAGAATGTGTGCATGATTTGCGTGTGTCTGTGTCTAAGTGTGTGTGTTTCCAGGCCTGTCTGCCTACACACACACACACACACATACACACACACTGAAGCGTAGCAGCATGCACAGTGAATGCGTTTGCAGCCGCCTGTAAAATAAACACCTGAAGCTCATGTCAGCGGGCAGTCAGGTGCTCTATGCAGCAGTTCCTCGTTTAGCTTATAATTTATGGATTATGTTTATTTAGTCTAGCTCTGCATCACATATTAAAACCTTTGGGTCTCATCCTGGACCCCACACATGTGTTAAATTGGTGGCATTGTGCTGCACAGCGCCTCCGGTCCCAACACACCTGTAGTGTGTGTGCATCTAGTGAAGCACTGCAAAAGACTCTGGTCCTGTTTCAGAGGGTTTTATCACTGCTTCCTGATAAATTAGCAAAAGAATGAGTTTATGATCTCCGTACAGGTCCTAAAGGTGATGAGACCGTTACACAAGTCAGAGTGAAGGTGAAATCACGGAGGGTGAGATGTTACACCAGATCAATTTTAAAGATCCACCTCAGCCCATATGGCCCTGCCCACCCTCACCACGGGCTTGTAAATGACTGACAGCCTTAATAACTGTCCTAATAACAAGAGAGCAGATTAATAAAGCATACCATAAATGATTACCTCCATCATGACTCCATCCCACTGCTATTTAAAGCTGCACGTATTAACTATTTGGACAGGAGGTTTCATGTGTTAATAGCGGCGCTGAATACACTGAAAGTACATTAGAGGAGCATTTGATTTAATTAATCCCATTCACAGGAATAGAAACAAATTATCTGTGCAGAACAATGCCACCCACCTGTATTAAAAAAATAATAATAAATGAGGTTTGGTCTGAGAAATGAAATATTTGCGCTTGAATCTGTCATAATCCTCTCACAACAGATTCGAGGCAAAAACCGGCCCTTCATTAGTAGCATCTGGACGGCGCCGGATCCACCAACTCATTTGGGAAATTCAAACATATATTGCATACTGGCTCTTTATGGCAGCGCTCAAGGCTTAGCCTGTCAGCCAGGATGATGACAGAGCTGATTCAGGCTCGATAAATAATAGAGCGTTGCTGGAGGTATCACCTGATGAATATTGCATTCCCATTCCTGTTGCCTGCCTGTCTGCCTGTCTGCCCCGTTGTCTGTCTGTCTGTCTGTCGGTCGGTCTGTCTGTCTAACAGACTACCTGGCATATTGCCAGGTTTTCCACGATATTCCAGTGAAAATATCCAATTTGACTGTAAGTCGACAGCTGGCAGGTTTGGTTTTTACAAAAAAAAAAAAAAACACACCCACAGAGTCAGGCAGCAAATGTGAGACAATTACTTCTCTGCAGCAGTGAAACTCATTCCAAAAAAAAAAAAAAAAAAAGCTACGTCCCGCCCATCTGACATGCACCACGGGTGGATTTGGTGCCAGCTGGAGTGCAGAGGGTGGAAGGGGGGTTAAGAGACAGAATAAATTATCACCTTCAAGAGATTATTACCGGGGAAGGTGTCTGGAAGTGTAATCTGAGGAGCATGGGCGGCTTGCACCTTTGGATTTCACTCTGACATGAAATCAGGCCCAGACGTACTTCAGACCCACAATATCCTGTAATTTCAATAATTATTAATAGCATTTTGTAATGTACAAAAGAAAATAGAAACAAGTTCATTCATGCATTTAACTAAAGGTTTTTAATGAAGCACCCCAGTTGTTGGTAGTTATTAAGATCTAAAGATATAGATGTGTGTGTTTCTGTGGGTTGTGTCACCTGACATTAATTGTTCTGCTCATGCATTTTCAAGACATATTGTAAAGCCACACACAGTCGGAATGTGTACAAAAATATGTGTCACGTTTCACAAAGCCATTCGAAGCTGATATGAAGGGATGGCATAGAAAGCAATTTCAGTCCTGCGCCCATTGATGTTTGCTAAGCAGATGAAAATGAGCACGCAAATGGAAAGGGTAGATTGGAACAAATCATTTGATTGGAAAAAAGACGGTGCAGAACTTACAGGCAGGAATGTAGGAGTTGCCATTCATAGAAATTAGCATCTGTGGAAAAGCAATTGGATGTAAAATGATATATAGTGAAATAATAGCCTGTTGGAACCCTTAACAGTGGCTGTGCCGATTGCTGCGGCACAAGCTCGAATCCTTATTAGCACCAACACGCATCGGTGTACCGCAGCAACGCGCACACCCCAAATCTCACCATAGCTGGACAACATTGAGCAGCACTGCCAGATAATTGCTAATAACTTCACCAGTGTAGCTGATGTCTGGGGGCGGGGGGGGCTGAAAGCAAAGTGACCTGTTATTTTAAGACTAATTGTTAGCAAATGATCCAAAAAAAAGTTAAAATAACATTTGCATGACACACGTCCCCTAGAAATAAAAAAACACAAACCCTAAAGCAAAGCACGAGTGCTGCTCCCCGTTTTTTGAGCCAACCCTGTTTTTATGTGTGCCACTCAAAGCTGTGTGTACGTTTCTGTTGTGTGTGTGTGTGTGTTGTGATGGCACCAGCATGTGTCAGCCGTGCACCAGTCACTGTAGGCATGTAAATTGGAGAAATGAATGCAGCTAAAAAAGAGAGGAGGAAAAGGTAGAAGCAGAGAAGGGGAAGAGGGAAAATACAATCAACCAATCAGCAAGCAGATTAGCAGGCGGGGGAGCTGCAGGGGGTGAGCAAGGACTGCTTCTACTGAGGAAAGACTTCTCTTTTTTTGGCTAGCAACATGGTGACCAATCAAAATCTTCAAACCAACCCAAACAACCCGTACACCAGTAATCTTGTGCGTGTGTGTTGAGGTGTGTGTGTGTCTGTATCTCCAAGGGAAGGAAAATAATGTAGGACTGGACAAAAACTACCAGCTCTAGGGATTTTTGGCAGCTGCCCAAAGTATGTGTGCGTGCGTGCGTGCGTGCGCGTGTGTATGTGTGTATGTGTGTATGTGTGTGTGTGTGTGTGTGTGTGTGTGAAAGTCAGTCTCTAGGAGAGACGGACAGAGTGCACAGACTTCTTCTTTAATTTGACATGGTTCACCGTTTTTGGCATGCGCCTGTTGCCTCTGTGTATGCGGGTGAAGGGGTAAGATTGTGTGCGTGTGTGTATTTGCTTTTTTGTGTAATTGTGGACGCGGACACACACACACACACACACACACACACATGGACTCTGCGTGTGCGTGTGTGCGTTGTGTTGAGTGACAGCTGTGACCTTTTCAATATGCCTGTTAAACCAGAGCTCTTGTCCCAGTGCAGACGTGCCTGTGTCAACTCTCACACTCCTACATGAAGGTCAAACTCTCTTCTGCTGGAGTACTGGAGGACACACACACCACACACTTGCATACGGACTGTTTCCTGTCATGTTGTTCACTTCTTCTCTATAAATAATATGCTCTCTGCCCCCGCTTGCATGTCCAGGCAATTACCACATCATGGTGATGCATCCGTGCGCTCCCCACCAGGCAGTAATTGTAGATTTAGTCTTTTTCGTTCTTTTCTTATTTCCTTTCGCCCTTCTTGCTCCCCTCAGTGGCGACAGCGTTTGCCTCGTTAGTGGTTGCTGTCATGCTGCTGCCAGGGGGATGAATCCCTGGCAGTGTGTAGATCTAGATTGCTGTGATTACCACGCTCTTTAGGGAGGTAAATCTACGTTATCTGACGGATCAGGTGATAAATCTCTTTGATGATGGCTAAATGAGATTATTTGTCACTATGTTGTGGTGCTGTGTTTATTAAATCATGATTGGTTAAATAATAATCTGTATTAGCAGATTGAAAGAAAGATTTAAATTGACACCCTGTAACAGACAGAATGACACAGAAGAAAAAGACGTTTGACATCTTGACAACATCTGGATTTATTCGCCTAAATTGACAGCAAATGCTGTATAAGTGGAAGTATACTGTTTCCCAAAGGCAAAGAAATTAGATGTTCTTTACCAGCCAAGTTGGTCACCTGATTTTAACCTCAACGGAGCAACTCTTCAGGATGCCTAAAGGAAACTGAGGAACCACAAACAAGCCGGCCTGACGTCAGTGCAGCTCCAGACTTTCAACCGCCATTAACCTGATTTCCATCTCAATGTAAAACAAATGTTTTCAGAAAAAGGAAATGCAAATGAGGCACATTTCCATCAACGGCTGGGTGGACGGACTGGTTTTGTTAAGAGCATGGCCGTTATGTCGAAGGTGCAGAGTCTGGGAGAATTTGATGATGAGATTTTGCGCTAATGCAAAACATTGGCTTTTAAAAAGTGTTTCCACCTGCTCTTGTGTGCACCAGCTATTTTGCACATTAGTTTTGTGCCAATAAAAGGACACTTTTACTCTAATTATTGCGTTTCCATCAACCTTTTATAGTGCAATAAAAATCCAAACTCTGGTAAATGGCTGAAGAACGTTTATCTAAATGCTGCTTCTCAGTCAGTTGCTGTTATATTTTCATATATTATTTTTTTTTTAACGTCCCTTTAGGTCTTTTATTTATCCCGACACAAACATTTTTATCCCAAGTTTTGATATTGTTTGTTGTAATACTTCTTATTCTTCCAGTATCTTTATTGTGAGCTTCTCAACAGTGTGGGTGTCTGGGATGTTGCACTGCTGGTGTTGGGTTGCACTTTGCTGCACACCTCCCTCTTGTATTTACTTCCTCCGGGGGGGTTTGAACACAAGCTGCACTAAAGCTCCTGCTGTAAAATTTTGTTTGCATTAAAAGAGGGCTGTTCCATTTGTACAGCAGGCAGCGGGGTGCTGTACCTCTGCAGACGAACATGTGCTGCATTTATGAGCCAAAAAAACTTCTCTTGGTCTCCAGCGTTTGTCTGGCAACCTCACAGCAATAAGACTTTAGGGCGTTATCAAGATGTAGGAGAAGGGGGCGGTTATCAAATAGACATCGAGAAAACTTGAGATTGTTGGGTTTTTTTGTTTAAAGTGAGAACACAAATGTCAAGGTGCACGAAACTGTAGGCTGCCATGGTCCGTTTTTGTGCAAAAGTACTTGATAACGGTCAATTCTGTTATAGGTGTATATGCCTGTATAGATTTGTCTTAACGCGATGTGTGTGTGTGTGTGTGTGTGTGTGCGTGTGTAGGAAAGAGAGAGCATCTCCCCTGTGCGATGATCGCACAGGGGAGATGCTTACAGTCCATTTGTCTGCAAGCACACTGACCATTAGCCGGCCACCATACATAATGTATAGCAGTGACCTTTCTGCACACCGCACCCTCAGGCCTATAAGCCATTGTTTGGTGTTGTATTGATTTTTACCTCCTTCATAGATGAAGACGGTGATTTGAGGGGAGAGAGACTGAGTGCTGCAGTGTCTGCAAAGAGGAGAGGGGAGGGCAAAAGCAATGGAGTGTAAAGAATTGAAAAGGCTGGGCGTGCAGAAGGACACATACCTGGAACCCTCCTTTCGACGCTCTGGCGGCTCAGAGGGTGGCCCTCGTATGACAGGGTGAAAAGACAGGGTCACGTTCAATAGCATTCAGTGTTGCGGACCGCGCCGGCGCCACCGGTACACAGCCCATTAGATAAAGTGCCGAGACCAAGGCTGCATAGCAAACAATTTAAGTAGCGTCCATAAAAGATTTTCTCCACTCTTCGGGATTTGCTCGGTGGAAAATGGCACAAGGTGGGGTAAAAGATGTGGGGGGGGGTGTGAGGTTTTCCATCTGCACTCCTTCCCTATAATCTGCCTGAATGTTCTTTAAATCCCTCCTGTGCCGGATGACAACTAAAGTGGAGATACCTCGGGCAGAAAAATGGGCTGAGAAAAGTGTTTTGGCACCCGAAGTGATGGATCTTCAGGCCACCTGGCAGATGAGAGGAGGGGAAGTAAGGCCAATTAGCATTCAGCGCCACTTTCTTGTCACCTAGAAGGCCAGTTCGTGATCTGCAGGAGGACAGGAACAACAGTTGCTCCCACCCTCGCCTACAGCACCATTACCACACTGATTTGTCACTTTGCAGAGCAAGAGAGACAATATGACAATGTTACATCAGCAGCAGCTGCATCACACTTCCCAGTCATGGACTGCTAATGTGCAACGCCTGGTAGAATGTTGGTGACTTTCTTATGTATTAGCAGTCTGAAATGAATCGTTTTTATGGAGAACAGCTCACCTACTTCAGCTCCTCTAGCTGGTGCTGTGTGTAGAGCATCTATTCACGCATCAATGTGGAGAAATCACAGTTTCACTGTGGGTGAAGTAGTAGAAGTGTTCCAGCTGCAAGCCTTGACACAGGCAGTGCTAAACAGCAATAATTATGTATGAAATATAAAAAAGGAACACTGAAGGTTTCTTTTCACACTAGGACTGTTATGAAGCTCACCGGTCCATCAGTGGCCTCCTTGGAGGAACAATTACCTGGATATTAATCCTCGCATGTGAAAAAAACCTCTCTTGGTCTATAAAGCTCACTTGACTTGACTTGACTGTATTGAATGTGTAATCTCAGTGTACCAGCACCCATGTAATTCCCAAACACTTCATCCTTTTCCTCGCAACACCACAAAGAGCACCTTCTTCTTAGTTCAGGTACAGAAACAGGTATTTATGGTATTCAGGTTTCTATTATAAATATGTAATAATTCACAAAAACATTTTAATTGGGACGGATAAATGTGGCGTAATGCTGACACTAATGCAGCACTGATCACTCAGTTAATGGAGAGATGGAGAGAGGGGGAGCCTGCTGAGGGGAGGAAATAAGTGGCAACCAGCAGAGCTTCTAATTCCTTCAGGAGATTGACACCTGAAAAGGCTTTCAAGCAGGAAACCGCTGGGTGGCAACACGCCGCCACCTCCCTGCAGCCCTCGCCTCCACAGCAGCCAGCCCCTCTTTGCCCTCTTCATCCATTCTCTCCTGTCGAGGTCTCTCATGACCCAGCAGTGCATAACAATGACTTTTGCACAATGTTCGTTTTTTCATACTCTTTGATCGGTAAACTGCGTCTTCACACTTTGTGTCATGTGCGTTTGGATGCGGCACATGTGGATTAGGAGCATGTTAAATGCATGAAGAAACTTGCAGAGTGCGTCAGAAAAACTCAATTTCAGTTAATGGCGCGCCATTAATTATTCAGATCAACATAAAGTATTCAAGCCTATAATTCTTAGCACATTATGCTTATTAGATTATGATGTGATTGTGGTAATTATGAGTCGTAGTGTTGGTGGTAATGCACTTTTGATGCCAGGCGCCATTATTTTGAAAAGAGCAGTCGTTTGCCTCCAATATTCATGAGAAAATCATTTTGTTGTTTTTGGCTGGGAGGATGTGGTGTTTTCCCCTTTACTTCTCCTCTCTAATAAGCTGTGTGTAAACTCTTCTTAAAACATCCTGGAAATCAGATGAAATGAGGTGCAGCCTTGGTCAAAGACAGAGAACTAGAGTGTAGCAGAGATGGTACACGCTATTTTTGTAGCTAATTTGTTGTCTTTCTGCCAGCAATCGTGGATTAATCTCAGTTTAGTGACTGGTTTCAATGGCTAATCTAACCTGTAGGCCTGTCAGTGGTCCACTCTTCACTTTTCCATCACAAACTTTCTCTGCTCTCTTGCCTTTCATCATCTTCACCCCACTCCCTCCTATTTTTCATCACTCTTGTGTCCTTCTGTTATTTTCCTGGTGCGTTCTCATTCATCTTGTGTCTCCATCGAGGGTGGACGGGGGGGAGGCGAGGGAGCGAGAGGGCTCGGAACAGAAGAGTTTCACAGCATGGCTCCGTTTCATTTATCAGCATCAGGTTTTCTCAGCGCGACACCTTAAAAGCCAACTCAGAAACCTCTCTCCTGGCCCTGCGAACAAAGAGCGCAGCTCCACCTTCCCTGTTCACACCGCTTTCTCCTTTCACGATAGGTATTTATCCAGGAGTGACTGCATGGGGTTATTTTTTCCTTTCAAAGGAGATGGCATATAAAAATGATTGAGAGGAACATTTACTGAGCCTTCTTTCGCAGCCTTGAGGTTTTGCTATTTGTGAAAAAGGCTTTTAAAGAACAGATTAATTGTGTTCATTCAATTTTCCTGCTGCTGTTTGCGTGCTTTGTCTCCCTCTTTCCCTCACGCTTTGAGTCTGGCTTTCATGGTGCTGTGGTGTTTTGTACGCCGAGCACTATCAAGGCTACTATGCTAAACAACTCTGCGCGACGATCTATTAGGCTACCTCTGAGGGGCAGTTTAGCCATGATTTTCTGCAGCTTTGCGAGGGGTGGGCAGATAAAAACAGCTGAGGATTTCACGTTGACCTTCCACGATACAACCAGAAGTATTGTGAGCCTGCATGTCTGCATGTGCACGCTTGTTGTCATTATTGGTCCCCTCCACACTTAGCCCTCCATATGGCTTATGAAGATAGCTTTCTTTGGGTCATGTCTTGGCTCAGCTTTAATTAGTGGATTTGCTGCTAATAGATGGAGCTAATTAACAGGGATTTGGACTCCTGCACGTTTACCACTGCTCTGTTTGTGTGTTGGTGTGCACGTCCATACACTATGTGTGCGAGCTGACGTGTTTCTGCCTGCCCAACAATGGAGACAGAGGATGCTGTCACCTTGGAAACCATATAAAATGGATTCCAGGGTGAAATCAGCCTGTGCCAATTAGACATAGACATGCTATGGAGATGGCAGAGCATGCACAGATACGCACCCTGTACAGGCGCGCGCGCACACACACACACACACATAGGCAGAGACAGTCAGACAGTGTCTTGCCCCAGGCAGTGTGAATATGACCATCATAATCACATCATCCCCCTGATAACAATAACTCTGTTCAGGGATGCAAATAATCCGTGTGTCCAGATATCTTATTATTGCTATCAATAATATCGAAACACCCCAATACGCACAAACACGGGCACACACACATGCACAAAACACTCCTGTCACACTAATAAGAAAGTATAGCCCATTACAATGTTTGGTGTGTGTGGTTTTCTTGCTGTTGTGTGAGGGTGAGTGTTTGTTTTCCAGCAGCTGGGGCCCCTTCTTTAAAAAGTGCAGAGATCAGAGGAGAGCAAAGGGCTCACAGGGCCTAAAAACTAATTTACTTTTCATAAAAAAAAGTAATTCTGCTGGCTGGCTTTCTTTTTTTCACTTCTTCTTCTCATCATCAGGCAGCCCGTCTATTTACCAAAAGGCAGGAGGACTGAGAAGCGGGCCGAAGGTGGCAGGGGAAGGAATGAATGGGCGTGTTTTTGATTCGGCCCCGTTTGGGATTTCCCAAAAGTGAACTAGCGACCTATGTGCATTCCAGTCCCTCTAAAGCTGTCCTGATGAAATGGCCACAATATTACTGCTGACTTTGTGATAAAACCCTCACTGATGTCAAACACACACACACACACACACACACACACACACACACACACACACCTTCTCAATTCGGGCATGTTTGCAGACGACGGGCAGGTTGGGCTGACACATCTGAACTTGGCGATAAGTTATAGCGTGTTTGACGGCGACGTGTGTGTGTGCACTAGATGTCTTGATAAGTAGCATCTGTGTGTGTCTATATGTGTGTCTGTGTGTGGATGATTGCTGATTTGTTGCAGAGTGTCTATTGTTAATGAAATCCTTTGTGCTACTCTGATTGGCTCATCAATCAAACAGCAGTTCGCATATTACCCATAACCCCTTTTCTGCTCTCTCCAGGTGGTGGATTACTACATGTGTATAGACACACACACACAGAGCCACAAATGCGTGATGGACGGCATCACAAGTACTACACAAGCCTACCCGCCTGTGTGTGTTGCAACCACACGCAGACACCTTCTAAAAAGCAAACTTACTTTAACTCTCTATTTTTTGCTCTTTTATACTGCAATGTAATCCATGTACCATCACACAAATGCAGACAAACACACTCTGTACACAAACACCCTC
>CAAE01014577.1:3089862-3168287 GCA_000180735.1 Tetraodon nigroviridis | reverse complement strand
AAAAGCTTCACATCAGGAGTTTCCCCAATGTTGGTGTCATCTTAATATCCATCCACGGATGGAAAGAGACAATGAGACAGTGAATGCATCATCTGCATTAATTTCTTCTTGATTCAAAGTGTCATGGGTAAAGAGGGCAAAGGGAGGGGCACTGAGGGGAGGGGTGGAGGCGGGGTGGGAGATGAAGAGGTATATGGCTCAGGGGAGGACGGGAGCCTTGGGGGGCTCCTCACCACGGCGAGCCCCGAGGCTAGCTGAGAGACGCACAGCCGCGTATCTGCTGAGAGCGCTAACAACAGACACGAGCGAAGATAATCACGTTTGCGCATATGCACACTCATGCAGAAAAGCTGCAGACATAACGAGGTAAACGCCTTTAACAATGGATGTGAAAATCCAAGGCAGCCGCATCAGGGACAGTATACAGTACTTTACATGTGTAAGCATATAATGGTCGGATTGTAAAATTACAGCCTCTAGGCAGGCGGATGTTAGCCCAGCCAAGTTTAAAGCATTTTCCCAGCTGATTTGCTTTAGGAATAGAGTAATAGTTCTAGTCTTTGGTGACAAATACTGCATTTAATGTAAGGGTTAAATGTGTAAACTACTTCTGTGTGAAACTACTGGGTCAACATGTGTGAAACTACTTCTCTCTTGTCCTTCATGTTTATTCACTTTTCCTTCCAGTTTACACATCCGTTTCTGAAAAACCAAGATAAATCATCACATACATGAGTTCTGCTCACAGCAGACGCAACCAGGATTGCTCTTTTTGACAGCTATTTATCTAAAAGGCAACTTGGCTTAAACTGCTAAATCTGTCACTAAATATATGTTCAAATTTGAGTTGGCTGCTAACTGCTCTTATCTGCAGTTTGAGATTGAAGTCTGGCTGCTTGTGGAAATGTCAGAGTTCAGTCGCAGCGGAATGTTAACGCTGAGGAATCTATGCAGCAATGTGGCATTTATGCAGAGGAGCTGGCTACAACAGGTGGAACACAGCCATCGGGCATGTGCAGAAGGACAGTTTAAATGCAGCACATTTCCTTTTTTATGGTGTGGATTTGCTGTATGACAGCGTATGGGCCCATAGGATTCAGGGACGTGCTGTGAGAATCATAATTTGAAGTGAAGAGGTGAGATAATTTTAAAACTCCCCGCTCATACGGGGCCTTACACACACATAGTCATCTAAAGATCAACATGGAACGACTGGGGAAGAGGTCATTTTTGTATAAAATGCTCCCTTCGTATATAAGACGCCACAGTGCGAATTTTATTTTGACTCGTTGACCTGTCTGCAGCAACAGTAAGACAGATGGTTCTTCTTCCCGGCGTGCTGCCCTTGCCACTCACCCAGCCCCTTGTTCTCCTGCAGATCCACTTTTTCCCTCTCGTCAGCCTGTCAGCTCCGCGAGGCGGCGATGACTCATCTGTCTGTCACGTTCAAGTTGCGAGACAAACAAGATAGCCAAGGAGTCCGTCTCCTCACCTCAGTGAATCACAGTTTAGAGCTGGATGCTTTTTCCAAAACCAGGCAATCTGTGCCGTCTGCACCTCTCCTTCCCCTGACAGCTGGCAGTCGGCTTGATTGTAGATCATTTACCGCAGAACTGATCGATATAAGGCTGACTGACAGTTGGCGGCACTTTTCTGCTGGCATGCACCTGAACTCTTCCTCTCATGATGGTGGAAACGCTGTCTTCAACACACTCCCACACTGATATATCATGTATAATATTTTGATTCAATACTGAAAAATGTAAAATGTCCTTAGTGAGTGATTTTTGACCAGTGTGGCCGCTGCGGTTAAACTAAATAATACAATGGTTTTGACATTATTACAGACAAAGGATTAAATGCAATTGGGCGAGAAACTCAATTTCGTGCTCGACAGACATGTAAAAAGCTCAATTCTACAGGCGACTGCAGCATTTTCTGATTTTCGTGTATGACAGATATTTTCCGTGCAGAGCTCAACATCTCTGCATGAAAGGTGATCGCTGGTATCTGACATTGCTCCTGTCCGCTGCTAAATGATTAGTCTAAACTATGTGTGTGCGCGCCAGGCCAGCAGCACGCACTGCGAGGCTTCCAGCCCACTCTGATTTGACTCTGGTTGGACCAGAGTTCCTCAGTGTGACCTGCCAAAACACACAGCAGCCACACCAACTGTGCACTCAGTGGGGACGTGGACGGCGACGAGGACAAGAGCCAGGAAAAGTGAGGTATAATTCAACCTGGAGAGGAGCACAAGAGTGGGGGGAGGAGTTGGGGGCGAAAGAAATTCATCATGGTCTCAAAATGTGCACACAATCAACCGTGATGTGTGTGTTCAGTAATGACAGAGTGACAGATGTAGTTCTGGTCTCGACTGGCTGATACCCTGTACTTAAGAAACCATTTGTGCTTGTAAAACCACTCGCCCATAGAAGTTTGGCCTCTGTGCATGTGTCTGTGTGCTGCCATGAGGGTGTCACTATTTGTCAGCTGATTGCGAACCCAGCCATTTATGTCTTTGCTCGTTAATTTTGATTGCGAGGCCGAGCGGCGTTGTTTGTTGAACGAAAACAACAGGTTTGCCGCACGTTGAGCCTTGCAGCTCGTGGGAGGTGAGACGGAGCTAGCTGATGGAGGGTGGAATACAGAAGGAACACATCAGGAGATGGAGGGGGGCAGTAAATAAGTGCCTTTCAGTCTTTTGGAGGGGTAGATGAGCGGGGAATGACAGCTCCCGGTGTCCGACAGCTAAATGGCTAACTCGGAACACAAGAGGAGATAGAAGAAGAAGAATAGCACAATTGAAAAGAATGTGTGGAATCAGCCACGGGACTGTGTCTGTCACCAGACAGAGGGACGCTCATTGTCTTTGTTGATTTCCATTAACATACGGTTTCTGGTAGAAGAAGACACTTAAGCATTTTTAACTTCAAAAAAAGGTGCAAATACTGTTTAGCTCCTCAACTGGAAAAATGAACTAATTATCTACTCAGTGGTAAAGAAAGCAGGTCTAGATTTAAACAGGTTTACAGTAGAATCTAATTTATCTTCAGGGAAAAATCTGTACTCTATAACTGACTTATGTAGCCATTTTACTTGTTTTTTGTGGTACATAGACATTGTTTAGCTCTTCTGTGTCTACCCTCTGGATTTCAAAAACCTCTGTGTGGAGAGCCACACACAGATACAAGCACCCTCCCCTTGATTATTCGAAAATGTTTACCACAAACTGGATAATAGCATGTACAGAAAAATAAGTTATCAGGGAATATTCCACATGGGCTTGGATGATGGTGTTCTGGATATGAAACTATATAACTGGCAGGTTGACTGGCTGGCTCTAAAGGTCTGACACCAACGTAATATACCGGTGATCTATTTCAGTTGTTTTTTGTAGTGATCTAATTTTTTAAATCTAAAATCAACATGCTAATATTTAGTAAAATAATATAACAGTGCACTCCTGTACGTACACCAGCTTGTTTTAATGCAGATAGAGCCATAAACCCCCCCAGCGCAGATTAGCAACGCTCGTTGACATCCTGGAGTTATGGCATTCTGCCTCTATTTCTCAAGAAACATGCAAAGAGGGGAAAGGACGTACCGTCTGTCTAAACAGATTACTGTACAGTATGTAAGCTTTATGGCCAATGAAATGTATTCTGAAGTAGGTTAGCCCACTCACCTGTCATTTAAATCACCCTGATCTGACTGTACGTAAGGTCCATTCATTAATTGCACAGAGTTACAGGGGATTGGATGGGAGCTTTAGGGGGCTTTACCTCGCTTTGTGTGCACTTTAAAAAAAGACATGATGATGTGATGGCAGTGGTCCATGCTCTTGACTTTTTAGTGAGAGCTCAGGTGTTTATAATCAGCGCATGTTCAACTGTGGGAGAAAATATGCTGATATGTGCTCGTGTGAGCTTATAACCCACTATCCCCCCTGTCAAAGGTGACAGTGTGTCCAGCAGGTGTGTGTAGGTGTGTTTGCTTTGCATTCATGCATTCAGCTCACCGACCTGGGTCTGCTCTTCCACGTTGGTATTCAGTATATGTTTATTTCACGGTGATACAAATTATTCTATTTGTTGGCATTTGCTCTATATCTCTTAATGAGGAAATGAATCAAATGTCGTTTTGTGCCAGTTATTTTTTACAGCAGTGTAAGTAGGCTCAATTCAACATGAAAAAACAGAGAAGGGTCTGCCAGTTGCCCACAAATGAGTTTTAATGTGTATAAATGTGTGGCGTGGGTTTTCTCTTAGGAGCGCGCTAACCCATACGTCCATCAAAGCCGCTGCTTTTTGTAGATTCTTTTCCTTCTTTGAGGATTTATAGCTGTAACATATGTTAACATCAGAGGCTCAACAATTCCCCAGTCACTTTTTGGGCATTCAGTCAGGCAAGTAAAACCTAAATTCCAGGCTGTGCAAGACCGAATTGTGCAAAAATAGATTTACAGATGAGTCTAAAAAGTGTGACTTGAGCTGAAGCGCACGCGGCACAGATGTTTTAGAAATAGTCCTACGTTTAAACCTATCCAAGCGTTGACTTTGTGTTTACAATTAAACTTCCAAATCATCTGGTGCGGTAAGCGCAGGTGAAACCAAAATCTTAGAAATGCGACATAGAGTGAGGCTAATTATAAGGTGTTGTGAGTGTTGTTACATTTTTGACTGATTTGTGTGAGGAGTGGGAACACTTCACACTTTTCTGTTTCTCCTTTCTTATTATCTTTCATTCACATTGAAAAGTGTGTCACCGCAGCAGCAGCGAGCGTGCACGTCATCCTGTTATTGTGTTGCATGCAAACGCTCTAACCGGAGGTTTATTTACCGCTCGTAGCTCAGAGGTGCATGTGCCAATTCTGCTTTCCGCCGCATGCAGCCGCTGCCTGGCTGCACATGTCAGCTAGACTTGACATAACTTTACTCTTTTCTCCCTTTCATTCTTCTACACTCGCCATCTCCCTGCCACCCCGAGGCAGAGCAAGGCAGCGATGATTCTCAGCAAAAGCAATGATCAAAAGTAGCGCTCGGATGCCTACAGGTTTTTCCTGACATGAGAGGAGATTGTTTGGTAGGAAGAGGAATGGTGGTGCAAAATTTGGAGGGTGGAAGGCAAGAAGAAAGAAGAGAGCCACACCCATTAGTTTTCAAGGCAGAGATGGGATACCTCAAGATTGGGATGGATGGCGAGGAGGGGCGCAGGAGGGGATGAAAGGTTCCAGGCATGAAAGGAAGACGAGGGTGCAAAGAGGCGGTAAAGAGAAAGGAGGAATAAAGCGGAGGGGAAAAAGTTGAGCAGAGCCGAGGAAAGCAGAGCGCGACATTGGGGGGGTTCGATGCAGGCGGGATGGGGGAGACTCGAGTTAAAAAGTCGTCATAGGTGAATAATTAAAGACAGGCAGCCTGTACCTCCACACACACACACACACACACACACACGCACATACACACACATGGGCAAGTCAAAGGCAGGAGTGGAGATGTGTATCTGCAAGGCTGAGCAAGCCCGAAGCGGAAAATCTTCCCGTAATGAGGAAATTCTTGACTCAGTATAATAATGTTTTCCCCAATTGGAGAAAATGTCATTTCTCAGTGCTCATCCACACCCACCGCCTCGACTGCGCTTTCCCTAGAGTGGCTGTGATAGCGTTGCGCAGCGAGGATGCGTTAACTCAATAACAAGCTAAAAAAGTCCTGCTCTCTGATTCCAAGTATGACAACGACGGGAGTCGAGCTCTCGGTTTTGAAATTGGATACTAGATTTTGTTCTGCACTCGCACAAATTATTTTACACCCTCTCAAGGGCAATGTTAGGTAAATGATTTACCTCCTTGCTGTTGTTCAGATTCCTGGGGTCCGGGTGCGTCTGTGGTTTTATATTTACCGCTGGTGTGTGTCAGTGCCCCTGTGTGACGTGATTTCTCACTCACATAGCATGTATAATGCATACCCCAAACTATGTTACATGTTTGTCCGCATCTCTCCCTTCCATCTGATGTGGCGGTGTTGGCACTGGAATACTTTATTTGGCTGCATATAAGGCCAATTTCAGCCAGATTTATGACCTCTGGCGTTGGGTTATTCCACCGAGTCCCAGGACGGGGCGCACAATTGACGAGCGCTGCGTGTGACGCCTTCTCTGTTTTTAAATCTGAGAGCCGCAACGCTGCCGGTGTGCCAGGGGAGTTGTAAGAAGAAACCCACTATATTTTCAGCAAGCCACCTCTTATTTATCCGTTTCTGCATTCGCCAGATGAAAAAAAGAGCCCCAGGCAACTTTTATTACACCCTCCCTCTATTACACCGTTGTCATAAAACGGCACACATTTAATCACAGCCCTGGCTAACATGATGAAGTAGTTCATCACAAAGAAATGCCAGGTCTTAACAATGGAAACATTCCAGAGTGGACAGATATTAGATATGTGTCGATAAAAATGATATAGGCGTCACTGGTGCCAACGCAAACCATGAATTAAAATAGAAGACGGTGATGGCACGTTCGGTAACTTATCCAGCTCCAGTCGGGATCCCCAGGGAGGGAGCAGCATCCACGGCGTGGTGACAGGAGGATGTGGGTCGGGCAGATGCTCCCCCACAGGGGAATTGTGCTCAAAAGAAATGAAAGCAATCCATGTTGGGAATACAAAGTATTAGAACCATCCCTGAGGTGGGGAGATTCTCCAGACAAAGAAAGGGTCTATCAGGCTACAGGGGCACCCGCAGTGACTGCTCGTCCCTCTAGGAATATGGATATGTCACCAGTATGACTTTGACACCATTATGACTTGACATTTAGCCTAAAGATAACAACCAACATGCGTGTGGAGCTCTTTTCATCCAGATCACTGGAGTCATACATGTTGTCAACTGGTAGGTTGAACTTGATTTAATCGTGCGGATGCTCCGAGAAAGAGTTTGGAATATGTGAGTGATCCGGCAAGATATCAGGCTAGAAGAGTAGAAGGAAAAGAGGCTAAATCAACAAGAAACTTTCTGTGCACATTTCCCCTGATGCAATGCAAAAGGCAACCAGGCAACACGCACAAGCACCGCCTTCTCTCCAGTTGTTAACAAGTCCAACAACATGCTTAAGTCGACTCTGACGACGTCAATGACAAAAACAACCCCCAGACATCCTTTCTTTTTTATTCCTTTTAATTTGACATGGTCTATACGCTTTAATCCGCTCCCACATTTAGATAATACACAGCAAAGACTGTGACAATACGGTAACCCGCTGCTGATTGAGGTTTTTTGAGATTAAAGAGGAAAAAAAAAAACATTAAACATTTATCTGACTCCTTTATTTAAAATGAATACATTAGCTGATAAAGTAATAATTTTGAAAGAATGAAACAAAGTAGAAGTATGAAACAGTAGAATGGCAGGTAGAGAGAAAGGACTAAAGGACAGCAGCTCTGGACAGAGAGGGAGAGAGGGAGAGAGAGAGAGAGACAGAGGGAGAGAGAACGAGGGAGGGTGGATAGTCATCTGTATTGCATTCCTGTTGCATCAGTTCAGAGTAACAAGATTTGGAGATGCAGGCTCAGACATACTAATACGTTTTTACCCCCCTCAACACACACACACACACACACACACACACAGATCTGCTCAGCAACACAGTTTTGCTCACTACTCAAATTTAGCCCATGTTGATACCACTGCAAGTGTCTTGAGAGTGTGAAACATAGGGAACACACACACACACACACACACCCTGGAAAAAGACAGTGACCTTGAGCTGCAGTAAAAAGGACCATCAGCAGAGGAAATCAACACAAGCAAGATGGCCATAAGAGCAGACAATATATCTGCCTGAGCAAATCTAATTTGGCCTTCTTTTATAGAGCCGTGACAGCGCTGCCTCTGTGCTGCGGTTAAAGCCTCATAAGAACATGGCTCATTGTTCAGCTTATACTACATTCTAAATTTTTCAGGGGAATGAAAACCCACCTTTCATGTAGGAGAATCTATTTTAGTTTCCTCTTTCTCTCCCATTTGAATGGAATAGGGGCTCAAATCTCCCCCTTAACTGCTTCCACAACAAAGCACTCAAAGGAAAACACACTTGGGCATTGATATCTGGTCAGTTATAAATTTGCAGCTCCTCTGAAGGATTGGGATGTTTATTTTCAAAGGGGAAAACTGATCTCAGGCCTGCGCTCACGGGAAGGCTTAAACCGGGATTGAAAAGCGGCGAGTGTTGCCGTTACGTTGCAACATCCTGGATATTTTTAACCTATCAAAACAGCTCATTTTTTCATCTTTTGGCAAAACACATTATGTAAATGCCCAAACAAGGCCACTATTACAATCTCCTCAAAGACACGACAAACATGCCACGCTCACACAACAGGGTGATAGCATTCATGCGCTTTAACAGAAGCGCCATTGGCACCTTTAAACGAAGGATTTGAACGCCCCTGCTCTTTTATTACCTCTAAAGCATCACACGATCTGTTGTTTTTCTTTTCTCATCTCTTTCATCCTGTTCTCCACCAAACTGTTGAATTACTCCTCAGCTTGAGTGTAAATCCCCCGATGTGCGCTTCCCCTCGAAGGACTCAACCCCCTTTTTTCCCATTCTCTCTCTTCTCTTCTTGAGCTCGCGAGTTCTTTCAGGTCGAAATGGTACCTTATGTGTAAAGAAGAGAGGCAGTGAATCAATAATCAAAGCTCGCCGTCTTCATGCCCAAAGGCGGATGGTTTCTCCCTCCTCAGTCTGCACTGAGGATCATTCATAGTGTATAAAAGACATCTCTAATGCCATGCTGTCTGAGCAATAGGAGATACCAGATCACACTTCTTTTCTTCTCATTGAGCTTTTCAGTTGATTCTTTTTTCCTTTTTAATTTTAGTTATGATGAATCCAGCAGTGCCAGAAAGGAGATCTGTTAACCGGATGATGGAGCACTATGAGTTTTGTTAATTCGCCTTATAGATGAAGGCGAGGGATTGCCCCAGGTGAAACAGGTATCATCTCAGATTTCTTTAAAGCGTAAACCAATAGAGCGCGTTGTACTGTTGTGCAGTCACAAGGATGTAGAGCGTTTGGTGCTGTTTGCTGTAGGCAGAGATCACACAAACTCTGCTAAACACTCACAAGAATAAGCACACACGAGGAAACAGGAGGACCTTGAATATATCACTAATTAAAGAGTGATTAGCACTAATGGTAGTATTGATTGTTAGAGGCTGACGTAATGGCAGAGGCTAATCTGGTTAGTATCGTGGCGCTGAGGGAAAGAAGGCCTGAAAATTGAACCTTGCTGAACCTAAAGTTGTTAAAGGTTCCCCGGGTTGTTTGTAGGGCTCGTAATGCTTTTATGTTATTTAAGTAGCAATCAATCGACCATATAAGAAAGCTTTCTAGTAGATCACCGTCCAACCATAGCTTTGCGGCAGTAGTAGCAGGTACTTTTCTCTGAGATAACAGCCCTGCCTTTCAAAGATTACAAGAGCAGGTAAATAATAACAGTACCACTGTGTCAGATTTGGTGACATTTAGTGGTGAAATTGCAAGACTTGAATGCTATTTTCCAAAAACAGAGCTGTTTTTTTCTAGCACTGTTGTAGCACATCAGTGAAAGTTTGTATTGTTCTACCCATAACTGATAAAAGTGTTAGTTTAATCCCGGCGCATTGCTAAAAATAACCAGCAAAATTGACCATTACCTAGAGATTACCGATGCTTTAAAAGCACATCGGCTCACAGACGGTTGCGTGAGCTGTGACCTTTTGGAACTTCTAGGTCAGAGGTCAGTCATAATCTGCCTATCACCATTCCTGTCATAACCCGTCTGACATTTCACTGGCTGTGGCTCCAAATGTCAGGCCATAATCTGGAAGGGCGAGAGCTGCCAGACCGCGGCTCCGCTGCCTCTCTCTGACACGTTTTTCCTGTTTATTCCAGCACTTTCTCTCCATTTCCAACAGTTTTCTAAGGACTTGGTTTCATAAACAAGCTTGATGTGTGTATGATATCTAATTTGGTTTGAAATGAAATTGGAAACTGTCCACTGGGCTCAAACCAGTTATCTTTCATTCTCCTCAGTGAGTTCTGTGTGGGAGGTCATGGTGGGCTGGGCATCTCTGTTTGTATGAGAGAGACGGGAGCTAAATGAGTATTGTTGCCGGTGTCGACTTCCATTGCGAGCCAGGGGAAAGATGGAGGGAGATCATTGGGTGTTCTTGTCCCCCTCCGTAATGGGGAAATGGATTGTGAGAGAAAGGAGTGCCGAGCTTCATTTATGCTTTGATTCCTCAATCTCTTTATTTATTTTCCCCCCACATGGTCGAAGAGGCCTGCCAAATTTGTGCACCTGTGTGTTCCCGTTGGTCCGTTTGATCTCTCAAAGCAGTGCAAAGCGATGATGCATGCTTATTAAACCTTAATACATACAGTATTGCATATGTATGTGCTGGGGCTGCTGTGCCCTTCTGATGAGATTGAGATTGCGATTGAAATGGAACACATTTAAGGTAAGGTACAAGGATTTCCACTTGTCATTTGTTACTTTTTATAGATGACCTTCTGTTCTTTGTTGCATTATGTTCTTTCTTTAATTACGTGGACTCTATTTCATTTTATGCAGAAAAAGAACAAAGTGTGGAAAGTTTTAAATCATACTTTGAGCACAAATTCCATTACAAAAGTTTTTTTTTTGTTGTTTTTCAGAAATTTAGCTTGATCGCTTTGATTGTAATTGGAAAAATAGCTAAATTAATAAGCACACTAGCAGCGGTGTTTACGTATAGAGTTTGTGTTTATGTGCAGATAGCTAAACAGTCTGCAAAATATATCTGTTTATTTTCATCCAACGTTCAAGTTGATGTTCCTGACATTACTTAGAGGCTCTTTGCTTTGATGTATTGTTTGAATTTAGGTCATGGGGTTTTATGACAGGACTTAAAGTACGAGAAAATCTTTCCCTGTAAATAAAAATCTAAGTAAAGCCAGTTTTTCTGGGTTTATCCTCCCTACATCCCCTGTTCCTATTCTTTCATCAATCAGCCAACACCCACCTCTTGTCACGGGTGCGTCATGGCTGTTAGTGGAGATTCTGACATATTCTGATACCTTAAGTGTTTAAAAAAAAAGTGTCAGATTTAGGATCTGCAGCCGTGTGGGAGCGTAAGATGCAATGGTGAGGGCCACTCGGCGCTTGCTGCCACCCCGTCTTCTCAGCCTGAGGCTACAGAGTCATCTCCAACTCCCCAGCAAGCAGCCCGGGCGTCTTCACCGGAGCTGCTGCAAACGTGCACGCCAATCCACCTCATCCCTGCCATTTAGCTGCTGTACGTATAGATGCCAAACGCATCACGCCTCCCGTGACGGCCGTCTCGCTTTGGATACTAACTCGCTTTTTTCTCCCCTCCCTGTATGTTGAAGACACAGAGTGAATGTTCAATCGTTCTGACATATATAGGTCCTGTGTGTTTAATGGTGTGTGTGTGCGTGTGTGTGAGTGAAACTGTATGGAGTTAGGTTTAGGGTAAATGTATCTGAGTCAATCAAGTAGACATCCATTGATTACAATCACTTCCCCTCAATTACCCATTATAAAAAGAGAAGAGGGCTGACGAAGGGCACACGGCGAAAGGAAAGATCTCAATTATGACAAAAAATAGACTCTCTGCACTTCAAAGGCAAAGCACATTTCTCCCATTTCATTTTTTTCTGATTTCTTCCAGATTACTGTCACATATAGATCATATGTAATTCCACTCATCCAGCTACTAATAGTCCAGTGTGTGTGTGTGTTTTACACAGTAGAAACGGAGATATCAGCCTATGAGGCCCACATTTATTACTCTAATCCATAATATGACATTATTGCATCATCTGTCCAGCCAGCGTTTCTCTGGCCCTGAGGCACTCGTATCTGAAGTGACAGACGGCAGCTGAGTGTGTGTGTGTGTGTGTGTGTGTGTGTGTTTATGCACATTTGTGTGCATATGTGTGTGGGGGGCCCTTGTGTGTGCGAGCTAGAGGAGCAGCGCAGGTTGTGTTTGAACTGATGGCCGATCGCTCCAAGTTTGCACGTCCATATGCTTGAATCCGCAGCTACATCCACCATCTGTCCCAGTATGATGCTAATTTAGCTCCCCTGTCATTATGGACTTTCTCTGTATTCCCCACCGTCTCCAAACGCCTGTTTTGGTGCTGCAGACTGCTGTTATATACTCTGCAACCTGCAGGAGCCACTTTCTGGCTTGTATAAGCAGAGCTGGTGGGTAGAAGTGGAAGCCCTGAGGGTGTGTGTGTGTGTGTGTGTGTGTGTGTGTATGTGGAGGGAAGGTATAGGCTATTGGTCTCAGCAGCTCTATGGCTCGTCTTGAGCTTAGCCTGGGGAAGCTTGTCAGGATATTCTATGGATAATCACTCAAAGCCAGGGTGTTTACCCGTCGCTCAGAGGGGGAGGACGGCGGTAAACCGGCAGAGTAGTTTGCTCACGAGGTCAAGAGGGTAAAGGGTGAGAAAACGTCTGCGTGGGGGTTTACGTCTGCAAGGGCAGCTCTTTTTACCACGTTACGTGAGAGGAATTTGCAATCAACTGGCACACGGTCTTCATGGAAATGCAAATCCATGCTAGTGCAGAAAAACACTTTGCGTTTCTCTTAACTGCTCTGAGATTAAATGATAGAATGTCAGAGCAGTGTCAGAGACATTTAAGATGCAGATTGGTATCTTCCAAACCAACTTGTTATTTTCTAATGCGATGCTGTGCAGTTCTGCTCTAACTATCTAATCAATGCAATGTGACGAGATGCAATCCAAGAATTCGACAAAATTGCAGCCTTTCACAAATGACTGACGGACTGTATTGTGCAGTGTAATTTTACAAACCTGACTCGCACAATCAAAAATACCCAAGATTCATACAAACAGTGGAATATATGGCCAGGCTACGTTTAACGCTCAACTGGGAGTTCTGCAGTGTAGATGTAGCATAAGGAGAAACCTGCATATCCGGTGAGATCAACTGTGTCAGGACTATTTTACATTTCATGATAATGCACAAGGTTCCCTTAGTGAGTCATTGAAGCACAAACGTTGAGTGTGATGCTGGTACTACAACACACGGCAGTGCAATTAATAGAAGACACAGAAACATCCCTCTCTGCATCGAGGTGAACAGGTAGCATTTATAGTGAATATCATCTGATCGACTAGCCGAGTCGCATTAGCACTACAAAACATTGAACGTTGGTAAACTCTCAGGAAGAGTAGTTGTGATTAATTAAAAACCTGTCAAACAGTTCACAACGAGCACTTTTAGGGTTAGCTGAACTTATTAATCGCTGACGACACAAAGCGAAGGTTCAGCAAAGCAGCGTCCCTGATCCGGCGGAGCTATGGTGTTATTTCCTCTGTATTTATTACCGCACATCAACCATCTGCGATGCACAACCGTAAAGACTTTGTGACTTAGCTTGGGGGACAGAAACTGGCACACTGCATCAAGAGGGGCTGCTAATTAACGCAGCGCACTGTGTTGTTAGTGCCATCCTAGCTTTCCCTGGGCGCTCGGCGAAGCTGTCATGCAACCACAGAAGCGTCTGACGGCTGCGTGCGATGAATGTGTTTGAAGGTAAAGACTGAGACGCTCCTGTGGGGCCAGCCTCACCGCCGGGACGCTCCACAAGAAAAAGGCGTTGTGCGTGTGTAGCATGGTGGTGGAAGAAAGGCGACGTGGAGGAAGAAAGATAGAGACAAAAGGAAGAGAAATGGGTGATTGAGACAAAAGCAGATGAGGGGAGAGTTGAATGCGCCTTGTCTGATAAACAGGAACATGGCTCATCATTACAGGGTGCACTGGGGAAGAACTGAAGCCCGTCTGCGGGCTAATACATACTAATGCCCTCAGCGCGCGCTGTACAGCCACTGTCACACTATGGGACATGGGCACGACGTGGGGGCTTTATGGCACAATTCCTGAAATACGGCTAAAGCGCTAAATTAAAGCAGAGCCTCAAAGATGGGAATAAAACGATAGTCTGTTATGTGTCAGTGACAGTAAATCCAAGCCCAGCTAGCTTTATATGCGCCTGTGCAGCTGCATGCATCAGTCACTCAAATCAGAAGACGGATGTCCTGGTGATGTGGATTTTAAAGCAGTTTCTGAAGCTGCTTTTCTTGTTCCAACATCACACACACCTAATGAGCTGGATTTAGCTCACTCCATATGCTGCCCTGCAACATCAAATGGTTTTCCCTCTTTCTTTATCTTCTTCTTTACACTTTGCTGGCAGCACCAAATAGTATTTTGGCTCTGCTGCAGTTGCCCTGTTTCCCCTCCTGTGTTTTTCTTTATTAACCAAAAAACAGGAGAGTAAAGGAAAGGTCCATCACACAGTGCAGTTTACTGTGTCAGGTTGATTTCAAACAGGTCCAGCTCCCCGAGCTGTGGGGTCTGACACCCACTCAGCCGTGCTATTGCCTTTGATTTTGTGTTTTTGTTGTTTTCCTGTGTGTGTATGTGGAAGAGAGGGGTGTCAGTGGTGTAAATAGTGAATGTCCCTGGTGTCTGGAGGTATTACACTGAAGCGCAGCCATGCATAGAGGCCTGGGAGGGCCTTTCTGAATCACTGGACAGGACCGGGGCGACCTTTTCAGCACACATTAAAGCAGGGTCACCTCACTGAGATACAGGTTTGTGGGAGAGCGACATGCAGACGGGAGGTGCAGGGCTGGGCAGATGCAGATGGAGGGTGGAGGGTTTGTGTGTGAGCGCCCTCCTTACTATACCTCGCAGAAATGTGCCCTTTTATCATCGCTGTACGTGCACCTGTCCATACGCATCCATGTCAGCCCAGAGAGAGAGCACGTTTTCCTGTCCAGTCACGATCTGCTGTCAGACACGCTGATTTGTCTGGAAAAGTTTTCCGATCGGTGAAAACGATGACGCACCTGCAGAGCAGACGTGCATTGATCAGACAACTTCTACAGATACCGTTTTTGTTGTTGCTCTACCAAAGGCGCACGTACGCTCGCGACGCATCTGTAGCAGAACGCATGCATGGGTGCGCTTCTCCTACCTCAGCAACAATCTGTACCAAAATGTCTTCACACATCAAACTCGAGCATGTGTGTCCATGGGTGCACAAGTGTCTCAGTGCATCAGACCGGTGAAGAGAAGAATAACCCAATTATAGAGACAGTCTGCCTCACAGACATACAGTATGTGCATGGTGTGTGTGTGTGTGTGTGTGTGTGTGTGATGTGTGTGTGTGTGTGTGTGTGTGTGTAGACAAACGAAGCACAAAGAGTCATTTTTGATGGAAAAAAATACAGCAGAAAATGGGGGAACATGAACAAACAGTGAACAAAGGTGTGTGTGAGTTAAAAAAAAAAAGAGCTCAAATAAAAAAATATTGGGTTTTATTTAAATGAGGAATCCTGAGGGCGGCGCCGCAGCCTGCACGCCTCAGTTCATGTACAAAGTATTTCTCCATGAGCTTTTTTTTTTTTTTTCTTTTAGGAAAGGGGGGGAGAGAAAGGGAGGGGGAATATGGCCCTGAACCTGACAATTTGGAGGATGCAGTTGCATAGCAACAGACAGCAGCCGAGCACCTAAAAAGCAAGGCTATTTGGCTTGTTAAATATTCTCTCCCTGCCAGGACACCACTCAAAGCCAAATGTGTTTCCATAGAACCAGATTTAGAAATGCAGCTGGAAAAGCTAACAAGCGAAAACAGGGACAAAGCAATAGTTTTATTTTTTTCTTTCCCTTCCACTGTTGATTTCATTGGCATTTTTATCTGCACGGAGAGGAGGACGTACCAGGCATGAACACAGCACATCCTTTATTTACACAGAAAGTGATTGCATCTTAGGACGGTGGCCAGTTGCTTGTGACGGACTATAAGATGGGTTTGTCCACATCAACTCACACATTTCATTGTCCACATGGACAAAACATATTACATCCACATATTATTTAATAAGGCTGCACACAATAGGGAATTAGCATTTGAAATGGCATTTGTGTGTTTGCGAGCTCATAACATGTGCTGGGGATCAAAGGCGTGATGTTTTGTCATATTACAGATAAAGACAAAGCAATTTCCCTTTGAATTTATTAACATTTCAGGGAGGAATACCAGTCTACGGGCTCTGCTGTGTGCATATGGTGATATGTGTCCTGCAGGTTGTGAGCTTTCAACAAAGCAATAAAGCGGCAGCAGGAGTTTGTCGTCAGTGAAGTCGGCTGTAGATTAAACTAAACTAAAGGCCCTGACAATATCCACCCCCCACCCCCACCCCTAAAGGACAAACAAGCCTTGCTTTTATTGAACCTTCCCAAAATGCAAAGACTATACATTACCTGCTCTTGAATAATACATCAAAAGCACATGATTTTTTTTTCTTCTTAATCTAGCTTGCCTCAAATCTAAACCACCCCTGAAAATCAAAGTCCCGCTCCTCCACCAGCTTTTGCCAACTTTGCACCCTCTCCGCTATCTCTGGCGGTGGTTATTAAGGTTTCCTTTGCACATGAATAGGTCGGCGTTGCTCCGGGATATATCGTAAGTGACTGCTGTTGATCTCGCCACCAGTGTTTCTCACTGAGCTGTGAATAATAGATAGGAAAGCTGACCAGAGATAATATGTTTCTCATTGAGGACGTAGCTTCTAGCATCTGGGAGAGTGAGAGAATGCTAACAAGGAGCGTTTTTTTTTTCTCCTTCCATGCTTTTTTTTTTTATTATTATTTTTGCAAAGCCGCAGAATGTTCCTTTTCTGTTGGCACTCATGCATTTATTAATAACAAAGTTCCTTTCAAAACATCTCCTCTGGATAAGATGGATAACTCATTCCTTTTATCACGCCCCCCCACCCTCCATGCACACATGCAGTATATCGCAGTGACTGTGATGAGCTGTGAAATCGAATGGGAGGGCTGGGGTGCAGTTTTGTAGCCTTTCAGCACATAAATTTGGGTCACGGAATAGATTATCACCCCACACATGTCACTCTGACACTGATAGATACATGCAATCCTGCAACACTCATAAATTACACATGCTGCATGAAAATGAATGCACTGTAAATTGGTAAATGATCATTCTGTAGATTGATATGTCCTGTATACAGCACTGCTTTGCTTTCTCCACTATGAATATTTACCATTTGCTCTACACTTCGATATGTTTTTTCACATCTTAAAGACGTCTGGAAGTTGTCGAGCGGGCATAAATGTAATTGTCCCGGCTTTTGCTGTATATTTATAAAAGGGACGCCCCGTCTTTGTGTACAAAGCCTCAGGATTCTCTCTTTTAGATGGAGAGAAGAGGCCTCTGTTTAGCTTATAGAGCACCGGGTCTGGAGTGCAGAGGCCATATCAAAAGGATCCTATAGAAAAGTCGAGCAGACAGCGCTGACGCTCTGCAGAAGCACTCCGCTGTGAAGAATGCGCCCTGTTTGAAGTCAATGACAGCTTTTAGGGATTTGGTGGGAACTCAAGTGTTCGCTTTTTTCCCTTCGCCTTAAAGATGAAGGTGTTTCTGTGTGTGTGTGTGTGTGTGTGTGTGTGTGTGTGTGTGTGTGTGCGCAAACATGTGTGTTTGAAGGTGACAAAGACAAAAGGTCCCATTTCAGATACTATTAAAGGCAGCAGGGTTGTGTTCTCTCGGACGTCAACACATGTGTTTATAAAATAATGAAAAATTCGAAAGAATCGAATATTTTCTCCTCTGTTTTTTTTTTGTTTGTTTGTTTTCTCCTGCTCAGACTGTGTCCACTATATTTAAACATCCTCTTTCTGGACTGTTTGACTTTTTCGGGACTGTGAATTGTTGGTTGGCAGAGACGAGATTAAAAAGAAATCCACGACCACGATGTTGAGCATTTATTTTAGTCACAAAGCATGTGTATACATGTAAGCCTGGTGTTCCTGAAAGAGTGGTCCTCCCTGATGTCAGAACATTTGTGAATAAGGGAATGCAGATAAGGTAGCAGGTGCCTGAAATCTGCTTGGTTTTTATGTGCGACAGAATGCAAAGACAGTCGACGAGGCCGCAGCCTCCATCAGACTAGCAGCAGAGATAAAACTGTCACTTTCTAACCCAGCAGACATATAAAAAGCCTTTGTTTGTCTCATGTATACGATCTGACAGTGTTTGCCACTATATTTATTTATGCTTTCTGGCTGGTTGTTGTGTATAATTGCAGGATTGCAGAAAAACAGACTAAAGGTCCTTAAATCAGGCATTTAAACACAGCCCTGCTTAAAAGACTAATGTCTGTACTATCTGCTTAACTATATATTCTGTGCTAAGTATATATCTCAACACCTGTGCCCAAGTGTTAGCATGACTCCCGGGAACCTGCTCATAGAAAACAACAGCTCAGCAACGCTTGAGGTTAAAGCAGAGAACAGAAGCTTCAAGGTAGCCTCAAAGGGGAATTTTATTGAAATAGCTCAGTAATCCAGGTCACAGTGTGGCTCTGGCAGTTAATTGTAGAGACTTTTCCTTGTGTTCTTGACAAGCGTCTTGATGTAACTCCTCAGAACTATCCTTTGGATAAAACGAAATAAGATCCTCATGTGCGCTGCTTAAGTAAAAGGCTATTTTCCTCCATGTTGCTCCCTATTGACTGCCTACCTGACCGCCTGGTTTGAGTCAGAGTTGAAGCCCACAAGCCCGACTCAGGGAAGCAACAGCTCAAAGATGCCTCTGCACCTTTTCTGTACGTTTGGTTCCGTGTGGAAGGTGACAGACAGGAGGTCCGCCCCTCCCTCCCCCTTAGATACAACCTCCTCTCTGTTCCGTCAGCATCCAGGGGATTATCTTGTTTACCTAGCACAACAAGCACCTCCTCTCTAAGTTTTCGCAGCTCTTTTCTGAGTTAAACACCCCAACATTAATCGGTTGACGGGGGAACAGACAGAGCCTTTATAGATTCAGCTTCCCCTCCCACAAAAAGACGAGATCAAGCCCTATATGGGCGTAAAGCTGGAGAGAAAGAGGGGGGAAAGGTGAAAGAGGGGTAGGATGAGATGACAGCTTCCTCTCTATGGAATTCTATCACACTGGTGGGTGGACAAGACAAGGAAATCAATATTTCTTTCTTTTTTCTTTCTTTCTTTCATTCTTACGTTACAAATCACCTTTGTATTTTGTTGAACATCGTCACTGAGGACTTGGAGTGGGAGTGTGCACCATAGGTGCTGTGCACAGGTCTCGTGCATGAGGACTCCTTCCATAAATGCGGTGCCGTTATTCACCTTTTGCTACTGCAGCGAGGATGGACTTTAGCGTTACAGGCTGTTCATTTTCAGGTTGTAAAGGGATTAGAAAGATTAATAGATCTCTTTGAACTCAGACCAATTTTCTCCTCCCTCCATGACTTCTTTCTTTTCTCGTTAAGTTCATTAATGATTAAGGTTTAACAAGAAACAGGTATAAACAGAAGAAAAGTAAAGAGCGTCACATGTTTGTGTAAGAGCACTGGTTTGTTTGTGTTAAAGTGTACAGCCCATAAAGACAAGCTCCTGGGTTTAATGTGCAGTGTGCATGCTCTCGTGCCTGCATGTTTCTCTCCAGTTTCCTCCCACAGTCAAAAACATGCACAGTAGGTTGATTAGAGACTCCAGAGTGGGCCTCGTTTTGATTGTGTGTTAATAGTGTGTATCCCTGCACTGGCAAACTTTCCAGGGCCTCTCGCCCAGTGACCGCTGGGACTCCAGCTCCCGCCGTGACCCTGATTAGGTAGAGGAGGTGGTTAGGGGGCTGTGTGTGCGCACCCTGGCCAGCTGTGTCATCGTTTGTGAAGGCAGACTGGGTGGCATCTTAAGCTCAAGGCGAGGTTGTGTTGACGCTTCTGACTCATCAGCACCAGGTGCAACAGAGCTAGTATGCTAGGCTACGTCACACCTGCAGTCACACCCTTCACCAGCCAATCGGCTCTCTGCAGATAAGACCACACCTATCTGTGCGTGGAGAGACCTGGTTTAATGCTGAGAACACAAAACACATGACGCTGGATCATTACAGTATCAGCAGCCCCACAGTGGAACATTTGTCGGTTGACGTATGCTTCATACAGCCAGCCGCTATCTGAAAAGCTGCAGAACACATCTGGAGGGCAGATGAAAAGCAAAAGCAACTTTCCAAACAAATCTATTTGACAAGTGTTGAAATTCTCAAGAACCTGTCAATGTCTTTGCATGTTAGCCTTCGTGTCTCCGCGTTTACGCTCCAAAATTAGCTCCAGAGAAGCGTGTGAATGCTGCCGGACAGCAATGAGTGGGTGTGTTGATGACTGACGTGAAGGCGAAATAATGCAGATATCAGAGGATTTGCTACTCTAAGACGGACATCTTAAGTGTTTAAAGAGTTTTCTCAAGAGACCATATAAAGTCATCATACCTCTTACTTTCTTTATCTGAACCACTTGTTTTTTTATTGTTTTCCAACCTTTTTCCTTTTGTTTTTTTTGGTGGGGGGTTTCTTCTTTCCTGCTTTATTCTCTGAGTCGCCTTACTTTGCTTTCTGTAAACAAAGTTTCACAATAAAGGTCAATGGACATAAACCTGGTTCGTTATAACCGCCATGACCACTGAGGCTGCAGATCCTGAAAACAGCCTTATCAGTGTTTTCCCTATTCTTGCTGATATCAGCTGCACACACACATACACACACACACACACACACACACACACACACACACACACACAAATTGTTATCTCTGCTATCTAGTGTTTAGTCAACTCAAAGATAATGCAGTGTGAACCCACTCCCTGACTTGTATTCAGCAGTTTGCAAACAGATTTTAAAAGCCTGCATGCGCGCACACACACACACACACACACACACACACACACACACACACACACACACACACGCACAAAGTCAGAGAGTTTGGCCCTGGAGCAGGGAACATCACGCTCTAGTAATGTGATGCTGAGGCAACACTGTGGCACAGTGGTGTGGCATTAACATAAATGTGCATCTCAGCATGAGGAGGAGGAAACATGTGGATATTTGGCATCATCCGCATGTGATAGCTGTCTTATTACTCACACACACACCAACACACGCTGCTTACACTGCTAAAATATTTTCATCTCAAACAATCAACCCTAATTTGATTTTCTTCATCTAAGATAATACTCATGGAGCGTCTCCCTTAATTGAATAAATAAATTCATTAAAAAGAAAAGAGTTTAGTATAGCCAATTGTAATTGAATTTAAATTGAAAATGATGCAGAAGATGATTCCTCTGCAGGAGAGACTGTTGAATGCACTTCAAAACCCTGTATTTTATGATTCTCCAGGGTAAGAACAACTGTAGATCGTGTTGGAGGGGAAGCAGCACAGACAGAGTCAGAAAGAGACAAAACAAGCTGGTTCAGAGAGTGGCTCTGTCCTGGGCTGCAGCTTGACTGACCAGGCTGACATCCATCAGGAGCAACTCCATCCACCCTCTGCACCACACAGTGGAGGCCCCAGGCAGCTCCTTCAGCACTAGACTGAGGCAACCTCAGTGAAGGAGGAGGTCCTCGGGTCGTTCCTCCCCACAGCCATCACACTGTTTACCACAGCATCCTAACACTACCCAGTCTTCCCCTTGTGCAATATAGTCATAATTCATGTACAGAAATTTCCCAATGCGGGATGATAACAAAAAAAAAAAATCTATTCTGGTCTATTCTAGAAAGTGGGAGCTACACGTTCACTTTTTTTTTAGATGTTTGTTGCATATTATACATTTTTTTACACTTATTTTTACATATTCAACAAAAATTCCACTCTGCGTCTTGCTATTTGTGTTCATTTACAGCAGTGACTCCCTTTTTTCCAGCGTGGAAAGAGATTGTTTGCAGGTTTTATAGTCGGTGAATTCTGATCCAGCCTGGCCCAACATTCAAGGACTTACCCAAAGCTCCAGGCTCACCTGTGTGTGACCACGCCAACTTGCATAAACAGCTTTTTTTTTTTTTACTTTTTTTTTAATGGGGTACTGCTGTGATTGGCAGCCAAACAGGTGGAGAGGAAATGTGGGCCTGGTTGGTTGGTTTCCAACAAGTTCACATAAACAGCAGTTAAAGGGAAAAAACCCTCGAATTCCCCACTTTTTAAACGCTTGACTAACTTGGCTCATTTTCCCATATGAACCTGTTCCCTCTTGTTATAAAAGCAATAATCAGGCACAAGTTTGAGGCAAAAAAAGAAGAAAAGGAATATTTGTGTCTTTGGAGCAACAAGATCTGCACAGTCGTCAGGATTGTTTGTTTTTCTAAGAATAAATAGACTTATGTGACTCATTAGGACGGATGATTGTGCTGCGCAGAGCAGTTCTGTTTATATGACTTTTAGTTCATGTACTTCCCTTGCAGCCGCTCTTGTCCGCTGTCTCTCTCTCTCTCTCTCTCTCTCTCTCTCTCTCTCTGTCTCTCTCTCTCTCTCTCTCTCTCTCTCTCTCTCTCTCTCTCTCTCTCTCTCTCTGGCCCTCGCTGTTCTCTCAGGAGACCCCGGTTAGATAAGACTGCCTGGGCTATAAAAGCAAAAAAAGGGCCTGGGGAGCAGAGTCTGACATGCAGAAACATTCAGGAAGTGTAAAGCACAGAGGCAAAAGGCAGAATTTGCTTTTCTGAAGGAATGAATGCTCTCTCTCTCTCTCTCTCTCTCTCTCCTCACGCACACACGCACACACACACACACACACACACACACACACACAGGAACACAAACAACCTATTTTTTTCCTGTTTTCTGATCTTTCCTCTGCGTGTCTCCACCTCCTTTTCTCACAAAGTTTCTATTTGTGGAATCCCCGGAGCCTTTATGCCAATATGCAGTTCCTAGTTTTTTACTTGGTCAGTCTGGCCAGAAACAAACTAGTTGGTTTCTTCTCCAAGCAACACACACACACACAGGCTTTTATGTAAGTTGTGATCAGAAAGTATGTATTCCACCTGTCCTCTGTGGGAATCAACAGTCCACTGTTATCGCAGATGCTGCTCCGCACCATTGACTCACTGTTGTGTAACAAACAGATCAGCTTCTGCAGCTTTGCTCATGTGGGCTCTTTGATATCATCACCTCCTGTACATCACCAGAGTAACTTTTTAACTACAGTTCAAATTAGGAGGTAATCAA
This sequence comes from Tetraodon nigroviridis, assembly GCA_000180735.1. NCBI lineage: Eukaryota > Metazoa > Chordata > Actinopteri > Tetraodontiformes > Tetraodontidae > Tetraodon > Tetraodon nigroviridis. The sequence goes on along the minus strand of CAAE01014577.1, from coordinate 3,145,157 downwards.
CGTGAATCACTTTGTTGGGTTCACTGCACAACCTCACCTTTGGTAGTTTCACCTGTATCCAAATGTCACTTTGGTGCCAAAACACGTGCATTTGCACCAAATGACATCCGGAGCTGGATGTGGGTGTTTCTGCACCACGCCTGCGTTGAAGTGAAGTCGAAAGAGTAGAGTGGCTTGTAGGTCCAGCATCTATAACGCTTTTTGTTTTGTATCTTTTGCATTACTGAATGGATTTATTGTTAGACTACAAACGCACAAAGGAATCCACAACAGCAGACTTTTTAGAGGCTCCACCGTCATGGTGGCAACGGCCCAAACCCTCAGCTTAAGATGCAACCAACAATCAGACACTAATCAATTCAATGCACCCAGGGCATCATTAGAGAATGCCCATGTGTGACACACACAAACACACGCCCACACACACCTCCCCAGACAGCCAACTGATTACGCATCATAACACAGATGATTTGCCCCATGGGTTGACACTTGCTGTCCAGTTCAATCACTTTACCCTTTCCAGCCAGCGCACTATTGTGTGTTTGTCTACATCCAAGTGTTCACATGCTCCGGGTACTTTGGAATATTGCTGCATCCACAGTGCTTTCAGCGACGCCATTTGTCACTCCTTGTAAAGTGTTAAGTCAAAAAAAAAAAAAAAATCCTGAAGGCAGCATGGTGGAAGAAAGGAAGGAAAAAAGAAGGGCTTTCAATGTGTAGCTTAGCGTTTGTTGTTCTGAGAAAAAGGTCAAGTTGGGCAACAATTGGAAAAACTCACTGTTAATCTAAAATATTTTGTATGGTTTTAAAATGTACTTTTTTTGGAGGCCACTTTGGCGGTTTTGAGGATATGCTATAGCTCTTTCTCCTAAGCAACACACGCTAAATAAAACAAGCCCGTCTTTAATGAGATTTCCCGTGACCTCTGGAGCACAAAAAAATAAAATCCCTGAATAAAAAAAGTTCTGGTTCTCCTATAAACTCGGCTTTTAAAAAGAAAGAAAGATCTATGGGCCTGACCACAATCCACCACTGTCATTCTGTTGTTTGCCATGGCAGAGGCACAGCATAAAGGGTCTGGGGGTTTAAGGCAGCTACTACTTTGGATGTCATGTGAGAAGGACATTAAGACAAAAGACTGCAGGAGAAGTGGCCAACTTTAAAGCCAATGCCACGCACGCTCTGCAGTTATGATGAAACTGTGAGATTTACTGTGCATTCACAGACGGGGATGTATGTGCAAATGTAAGATACAACCCAGATGGAAGCAGGCAAACACACCAGCTCTTGGTCTACTCTGTGTTATTTTTGGAGATGGAGAAAATGGTCTGACTTGGCAGGAGTGCAAATGTGCACTGGTGGAATCAGTGGGTCCCTGTATATATGGGCAAGTATAGGGTCTGGCACAAGTTTACTGCGGTGACCCACTTTTCTATACATCTGGACCTGATAACTTCTCTCTCTGGCAGTTATGGGGGAGAGATCCAGGCAGTGACATCTCTCTATATCTGGACTGGCTTTGAAACTTGGCTGCAGCGGCCCAGAGTTTCATCCATAATCAGCGAGCGGGGAGAGTGCCATGTGAAATGAGCTGCTCACTCCACACCATCAGACGCCGCACGAGCTGCAGCACGGACGGGTGTTTTTTAAAGCTGCTCATGGTTTCTCAGATTTAAGTGGCTGGTGTACATTTCATATGGACTGGACTGGACTTGGGTGGGAGGGGGAGAACAGAAGAAAGTGCACCATTGTTTAGATTTGAGGTAACATATTGCTGTTTGGTGATTGGACCAAGTCCTCCACTTCTTTCTTTTACCATGCTTTTTTTTCCTTGAACATTCCTGGGTGAACAGAACCTTCAAATATCCAAATTGTTTACAGATTTAGCTTTTTTTTTCAAGATGGCATCTAAAAGGTTTTTAGACTTATACCCATCGCAGTAACTAAAGCCTTTTGACTTCTAGTCTGCAGTGAATTCAATGTCCTCACACCCTCCAGAACAGAATAGAATTCATTTTTATTATCCCTAAATGGGAGAACTGCAGTATTCCAGTAGCAGCATACATTAAAGGAATAAGTACTATAAAAAGACTTAAGAAAAAATAAGACTAATCCTATATATAAGTACCGCCCTGTACATGAATCATGAATGCATTGCACATGAGGTCGATTGTGTATAGTTGTGCTGTGGTAAACAGTCTGATGGCTGTGGGGAGGAACGACCTGCGGCAGCGCTCCTCCTTCACTGAGGTTGCCTCAGTCTGGTGCTGAAGGAGCTGCCTGGGGCCTCCACAGTGTGGTGCGGAGGGTGGGCGGAGTTGCTCCTGATGGATGTCAGCCTGGCCAGCATCCTTCTGTCTGCCACCTCCTCAATAGAGTCCAGGCTGCAGCCCAGGACAGAGCCAGCTCTTTGAACCGGCTTCTTAAGTCTTTTTCTGACTTTGTTTGTGCTGCTTCCTCCAACACATGATGGCATAAAACACTGCCGAGGTCACCGCTGCGCTGAAGAGAAAAAACAAAACAGAACTAGTTTTCCTGCAGCAGAACTGGACCCATCTGGTCTAAACTTGGTATAAAAGTGTTTAAAAACGTCTCTCAGTCAGAAATCTTGTAAGCACAAACGCATCTTCCTCCTTCTCCTTTTCTCTTACAAGGCAGCCTCGGAGACTTTGCAGAAGGGCGAAAGGTGGATTTTCTTAACCGGTTTCGTTTGATTGCCTCTGATCCCTTCAATTCGCGCAAACCATTTCTTTTAATATGCCCACAGCCATAACACGGGCGCTAGTCCTTCACAGATGAATCGCTGTGGACTGACAGCTCCTGATAAATCAGGTGGGCTTAGGAGAAAAAAACTAAAGTAACCCTTTAAATACTTGACCCATCCTCCATTTTCAGCTCTCTGTGAGTCGCTGACCTTACCAAGATACTGTGACCCACCTGAATTTTACCCTCCTTCTAAAAGATTGCTCTCCCTGGGGCCTGTAGATGTTCAACTCGGGATAAAGACGTTGTTACTGTGACTGAGGTATGTTGCTTTAGAGACTGATTTCCACTGCCCCCCGGGGTCCCGGGGGAGCCACACTAGCGTTAGTCTGATATATCAGCTTCACTATTGGTATCGATCCTTGTTTAGTGTCAATCCGAGCACTGGGGAGTAATGATCACACCCAGCGTTTGGACACACACCGACAAAACACCGCAGAGATGGACAGCCCCAGGAAGGTGACAGGTATTGAACTGATGCACCGACTGGACTCGCCAACCAGCGAATGCTGCGGGTACAAAGTGTTCTGTCCACTCCTGCCGCACTGCAGAGCATCGGCTGCTCTGCTGCAGCAATAAACACTTGCAATAAGCCGAATTGAGCTGATATAGCCACAACAAATGAGCAAGAGGCGCCAAACCCTCCCCTCTGCTGCATATCCACACACACACGCAGGCACGTCCGCCACCACCTCCTCCTCGTTCTCCTCCTCCTCCTCCTCCACCTCCTCCTCCTCCTTCTCTGAAGCCGGAGCAGACAGATAAGCAGACAGCCAGAGACGGACTAATCCTCCCACAGTGAGAGATGCTATGATGAGAATAAAGCGAGAGAGAGACTGAGTGGGAGAGGATGAGGGAGGATACATGAGGAGAGATGAGAGGCAGAAGGGTAAAAGTGAAGCAAGGATAAAGATTAGTCAGATGAAGAGAGGAAAAGGGATAATTTTGAAGTATTATTAGTGTGAATGGTGTGTTAGGAGTTTTATTTAAATCCCCTCCTATATTCTGTCCCTCCACCACCCCCACCGTCCTCACATCCTGCTTTTGTCTTGCACTTTTCCTTATTTAATAAGTGTTGCCATGCATTTTACAATGCCAGTCTCTCCACCCGTCTCCTCTGAGGCATTTTTCAAGCTCCCTCTCCTCCCTCTCCTCCCTCTCCTCCCTCTCCTCTCTCTCTCTCTCTCTCTCTGCACCCCCCACCACCAGCCCATCCCATTCCTCTCGCTCTCACTCCCTCTCTCTCTCTCTTTCTCTCCCTCGCTCACTCGCTCTATCTCTCTCTCACAGTCTGACTGAGGCTGATGTAGGTCAGTGCGTCTGGAGCTTGTCTGGAACTGGAGAGAGAGCCTGAGAGCTCCATGCCTGGTCCTCATCGACCCCGGCAGCGACTACCCGAGCTGAGGACACCACTCCCTGGGCTACTTGAGGACAGATCCGCCCCGCCTGACCTGATCTGCCGGGAGGAGGATCTGCTGTGGGAGGAGGGGAGGGGGTGTGGGGTGTTATGGGGTCTGTGCGTGCCATCGAATGCGTGCGTTGTTAGCATGTAGGTTTGATGCATATATTTATAGGGAAAGGAAGATCGAAAAGTGAAAACGCAACAGATCGAGCGGCGCCTCCTCGCTGAGACGCGACATTCAGGATGATATTTTACGGAAATGTTTCATGCAGCCCTGCCTCGACTTTTCCCTTCACTACTCACGCTTTCTTACAAACTAACTTCTTTGTGCTTTCTGTCTCTCTCCCAGGAGCAGCTTCTCTTGCATCTGCATTCATTTCCAATTTTGAAAAAGAAAAAAACCAGACACTCCAACAAACTCCAAACTGAGTTGCGACTTTCCATCCCACCAAAAGCTCGAGACAAACGGCCGTATCTTCTTTCCTCTTTTGCAGTATATCCGCTTTGGCATCGCTCGGCACGGACCTCGCTCTGAGAGGAGTCCCCTCTCAAAAGAGCTCCACATTAAAAGTGTCCGTCTTCCACTCATCGAATGTCGAACGCCCTTCTGATGGATACCATGGAGTACAGCGACGACAAAATTTTCCGTAGTGCTCTTGACAAGACTTGCGTTTTCTTTCCTCCGTCCTCCTTCTCTGCCTGTCTATCTTCTCTGGGCTTGAGACAATACCCCCTGAAAACAACAATACTAAACGACTGTTGTGGTAGAGTCGTGGAGTGCAGCTGCGAGATTTGTCTGACTGGGTGGGAGCGAGTGTGTGTACGTTTGCAGCCAGTTTGGTGTGTGTGCGAGTGTGTGTGTGCGCTCAAGAGTTGACTCTGCCGCATGTCTCCGTCCTGCAGTGGTAAACTGGTACTTATCTGGCGCTGCCTCACCGTCGCTTTGCATGTGTTTTGCGGTTTGTGTGTTGTGTGAGTTTGCCTGCGTTGACGTGACACGGCAATCATCTGACCTGCCTCGTCATCACCATCCGGGGTGAAGGATGCTGGGAGTCTCATAAGCCACACCTCTAGTTTTCACTTAATCATAGCTTCAGTTTGTCATTTATCTGACTCTAGCGGTTTTAACACAAGCTGTCACATTTTGCAGAATCACAGCAACAATAAACAGCGGTGAGGGCTCTGCAATCCTCAAACAAACTAACTCCTAACTCCCCATCTTTGACCTCCCTCCTCCATGGCTCATGCAAGCACACGGATTCCTCTCTTTACCATGTTCTGCTTCTGTTTTGATGTATGGGGAAACTGAAGGATCACTTTTGACAACTACCCTGTCTCTAAATAGCAACGCTTAAAGCGGTCATTTCAGTCATCAAAGACCATGTGATCTCACAGCAAAGAAAGGCCTCAACACTGTCGAGAAGGAAATTATAACTTTTAGCTTCTTAGCTTGATTGCATGGCAGGATATTTTTAGATGTGTCCGTACTGAAATACAATTAAGCTATTAAAGTCTACTTTTCTGAGGCTTTTTAGGCCTTGATTAAAGTTGAAAAGACAACAAAGAAGAATACAAGCCAGCCTTTAGTAGTGTTCCATGGCAACTTATATATAAGTGACTTAGTGAGTGTTGTTGTGTAAGGACTGACAGCAGTGGGTGGGTGATATGGTGAGATGGCCACCTGCACTGTCTGCCACCTCCACACAAAACACTGCAAGGACAAACTGCTTGCAGATGAGTCACGCTGAGGGAGAGGGAGCGTGCGTGCATGCAAATCAGTGCTTGGTCTTCAAGGTTTTTTGTGTTTGACTGTGTGGTGGAAGGGACTTCCCACTGCCTTTTAAACTTTGAGCCCATGCAGATGCTCCGATTCGGTTAGCACTGGGCACACGTGTGTACACACACGCACAAAGGCTTCATTGTGTTTGACCCTGGTTGACAAGCAGGAGGGTCAAGCTGGTGCGTCATTTCTAGGCTGCTGAGAAAGGCGAGTGCGTGGTAATGAATACCCCTGCACGCTTACACACGCTCTGCCCTTGGTGCAGTTGCTCTTTGCATCTTCCAGCTCTACGTCTGTGCGGCACGTCGTGACGACTGTAATCCCAGCCTTTGTCATTATAAACCCAACTCCATGCTGAATGGCTGGTTTACTCTGGCATACGCTTGACTCTCTTAGGCAAGGGTGGTTAAGCTGTTATATCAGGTTTATGTTTAAACTTTATTCAAACACTGGTGTCAAACAGCTCGAAAATAATGAGGCCACATACCTCTCTACAGCTTCAGTAAATGCGCTTCTTTTCCATTTTTAAATGCCTTAACATACACTCAAATTCAATGAAGTGTTGTGTTTCACTGTTGCAAAATCCTGTCTGACAAATAGTCACTGTTTGACTTTTAGATGAAAATATTATTTTCCTGCTGTTGGAAAAAAAAAAAAAAACCTCAAAAATTCAATAAAGCTGGTGTCAACACCTGCCCATCATAAGCTGAGAAAGCTTTTTGCTGTCGGATTCTTAACACACTTTCAAGAAGTCATTGTAATCTCTCCAGCTTCTCACAGCAGTCTCTCACAACGACACCAGCCCTTCAGGCGTCAACAAAGCTGAGACAAAGCACTGGTGTGTTTTGGTGTAAACACATGGCTCCGGCAGCTCTGAAGATGACAGAGCAATCGGCCGGCGAGAGCACGCTGGGGCTCAGTGTCCCATCGCTGCCGTAGCTTTGCATCTGCCAGTGACAGAGTGGAAAGCTACCTGACAGCTGCTTCTCACACATCAGATAAGATTACAGGTATATTTACTACACCTGTTTAAACAAGACTCTGTGTGAGTGTCTGTGCGTGCGTGTGTGTGTTTGTGCTGATTTTAAGGTGTGTTCAGGAGCTGGAGACAGCAGACTAATCCAGTATCAGGTGCATGATTGTAATTGGGGCAGCTAAAGATAAAGACTGATGAAGCAGCTCATTATTATTTATGGGCTTGATTTATGGAAGCACAGAGGGGGGTAAAGGGGTTGACTTGTGAAATTTTAAAGAGTTTATGACTATTTTAGCCTGACACGAATCTGGCCATGAATAAGAAATAAATATCATAAATGCATAAGGAGGTTTGTGTTACATCATATGGATATTTGATCCAAAAAAAGAAGGCATTTTGTGTTAATTTCCTCATTTGTTGCTGCTGATCTGTCTCCAGCAGTCACAAATCCTCTCTGCAAGTAGGAGAATTTACTGATGACATCACCTGCCTGCCTGATTTAATGATGGCACGTAAAATCATCAGAATAAAGGACGATGGTGAAGTCTCTGCGCATAATAACGCGCACAAACGCACATGCAAATACGCGTCTGCGCCTTGTCGACAGCCTTTGGCTCCAGCCTGACATCTAGCGACACAGGATGTAACCTGATCCAACATGACATTTTAGCATTGCGAGGCTGTAAAGGAGGCACCCGTGTGTGGAGGTTGTAGTGTTTCACTTTTTGTCTCTGCGCCTGTAGGTTTCTTCGTTCCTCTAATTGTTCGCCTTTTACGCACCGATTTTACGCGCCGTTTTTTACACGCGTCTGCTGTGATGTAACGACTGGAGCTGCTGCTGTAATGACCTGTAATCACAGGTTGGTCGTGATGGTTGTTTGGGTGGGTTTGGGTTCTGCTGCTCTGTTCACCACACTGCAGATTGAATTTGTGTTTCTTCAGCAACCACCCCCCGCCCCCGTTACGCAAAATCCAGAATTAGTCGATACTCATGCACATGAAAGTCATTAAGTTCCAAGTATATCCTTGCAAAAAGCTTTTCTTGCAGCATGGGGAGAGGACAACGGGTTCCTCCAACACACACACATTCAGGGAGAGAGAAAGAGGGAGAGAGAGAGTCTTTCTTCCAGTAGTCTGACAGGAATGAGGTCAGACACACCGATCCTCATTGCACATTATTATTATTATTACCCATTTTTTATTCAGCCAATAGGATGCCAGGAGGAGTGGTTTGTGTGGAAAAATCGGGATAGAGACAGAAGCCCATTGGCTGTTATATCTCGGGTGAGCCTATAAAACCTTGAAGTTCTGGTTGTTGTGTTTACAGTAATATCACATCGCGCACAGGAAACAGGGAGACTATGAGAAAGCGCAGTCGCTCCATTCAACCACATGGTTCCTCAAGCCCTCAGACAAGCTGCGCTGCAGACAGCCAGGTTCACATAAGGGACTGCTGTTGCCTACAGCGGCACGACTTTAACCTCACAGGGCGGGTTTTCAGCCGCACGGGCAGTTGAAAGTTGTTGGAGATCCTGGGATCCTTTTTCCAAAATCTCACCGGTGAAAGTTTTGACCGAAATCCAGCCGAATCTAATGAGAAGAGACTTGGATGAACTTTTTCAAGCAGCACCCAGCAGCGGTCCGACGTCAGAGGAGTGAGACGGCGAGGGATATTTTTGTGAACGCCTGCTAGGCATCTTCTGAACTTTGTAAAAGCACTGAACTCAACAAAAGTGTTCGCAGACACTCCGAGGAAAGGATGGTACAGCACATGAGCCAGACCGAGAGCGCCCACGCTCATTCCCCCGGCGGGGACTCCACGGACACGGGAGACATGGACCTGGAGATGGACGCGTCCCCGACCCCCGAGTTTCCCTCCAACGGTGAGCGGAGCGACCTGGCGTGGTGCAAAACTCCAACGGGACACATCAAGAGACCCATGAACGCCTTCATGGTCTGGTCGCAGATCGAGAGGAGGAAGATCATGGAGCAGTCTCCGGACATGCACAACGCAGAGATCTCCAAGCGCCTGGGCAAGCGCTGGAAGCTGCTGAAGGACACGGACAAGATCCCGTTCATCCGCGAGGCGGAGCGGCTCAGACTTAAACACATGGCCGACTATCCAGACTACAAGTACCGGCCCAGAAAGAAAGTCAAGTCCGGAAGCGGCGCAAGCAAGCAGGCGGAGCGCGGCGAGAAGAGCGGCGAGCGCGGCGCCAAAGCCGGAGTGAAGAGAAGCCCCGCGTCCAAAGCAGTGAGCAAGACGCACAAGCAGGTGGGCGTGAAGAGCGCCGCGGGGCAGGACTGCCCGTCTCCCGCTGACCACCAGACACTCTTCAAATCCAGGTCAGTGTCCGGCGCACGGCAGATTCCCGAGAAGCGCAGCGGGGAGGCGAGGCGCGGCCACATGTTCGGCGGAGCCAGTAGTCTGGAGAGCGGGCCTCTCTCGGTTGGAGTCCCGGCCAGTCCCACCCTGAGCAGCTCCGCGGAGTCCAGCGACCCTCTCAGCCTTTACGAGGAGCAGAGCCCGGCGACCAGCGAGTCATCGCACACCGCGCGCCTCAGGTACACCCGCGCCTCCTCTCCGACACCGTCAGCATCTCACTCCTCTTCGTCGGTGTCATCGTCATCATCCGATGAAGAGTTTGAGGACGAGCGGGTTGACCTGAACCCGAGTCCCGGCTTTGAGAGCATGTCTCTGGGTGGGATGGGCTTCTCCGACGCAGAACTGGACCGAGACTTGGACTGGAACTTCGGGGAGTGCGGGGCGGGATCTCACTTCGACTTCCCCGACTACTGCACGCCGGAGGTCAGCGAGATGATCTCAGGAGACTGGCTGGAGTCCACCATCTCCAACTTGGTGTTCACCTACTGAAGGAGCACGATGGAGCGGAACCGCGGCGTCTCTCCCTGCGGTTTGAACTGTTAACCCCCCCTTTAGGACAGGCGTGTGCGTCCACGCCACGCTCTTCCCACCATTCTTTCACTGAGCAAGGGTGAGTGAAACGGGGAGAGGGAAGGTGGCCTGCGTGCGTGTGAAGCCCAGGTACGCGCCGATCACAACTTGGACAGCGCTCGACGTGCTTGACGAGAACGCGCAGGCGGGCGGGGGAGAATGCTTAGTTTGCATTTGGACACGGAGGAGGAGTGAATGTAGGCAGGGAGCAGAGGAACACTCGGACTTCAGCTCATCGCAGCTATGCCCGGAGGAGGAGGAGGACGGCTCAGACTGAACTTTGAATCGTACATGTTTTTCGGGGTCGGGGAGCGGGACATTTGCCAGAGTGCTCATCCTGTTGGGTTTCCTTTCGAATAAACAACCGGCTCACATTGACCATCGAGTTGCTATTCAGGTGTAGTTCTGTTAATCCAAACTTAAACTAGTTTCGGTGTCAGCACGCGTTGCTCTCCGCGATCGGGGAGGAGGGGTGGGAGGGGGACTTCGTTGTTGTTTAATGCGTAAAAACATGTTCATTGCTGCGTAATCACGCAATTATTGTGACCATAGGACACAGTTCACTATCACCAGCTTCTCTCTCAACGGCAGGACATAAAACAAAGACTGACTGAAAACTTAAAGAGATCCTTTTCTGAAACCTTTTTAAACACTCAGTGCTAAATTCAGGACCAATGTTCCCCGGTGCGCATCCTTTCTGCCCAGTGCTTCAACTTTGTAGTTCCTCTGTGTCAAATGACGTTTTTTTATATCGATGTATTTATACCGGCCAAACTTTTTTATACATAGAAGTATTGTCCCGTACAGGTCTCGTTTGTGTTCGTGCACATACACCTGTCTGTTTCCTGCGCGGAAGGGCTAGAAGTGTATCTTATTTAAAAACGTCTGACGTCTCCCACTTTTGAGGAGATTTGAGTGTGTCATGATTTTCTACTTGTATTTTTGTATAAAATCTATAGAAAAAAAAGGGGGGTTTCCGGCGAGTGGGTAACCTACAACATTGTTGTTTGGATCTCTATTGGTGTTTAGACGTGCAGAGGGGGGGAGGGGGGTTGTTTGGCACAATCTGACCTCACACAGTGTTTACAGTATTTACCCACATGCTTCTTAATGGCACAGTGACTCCAGTTTCACCAGCCAAGTAAACAAAGCACCACTGAGGCTCCCTCTGATTGGTGACTGTTTCCAGTATACATAGACCTAAAGTATATAGAAAGATCCAAGAGAGTCACTGTTTGGATAGAGCTAATACCTCTGTGTGCTTTTATTTCTTTTTGGTTTTTTTTTTCTTTTCTTTTTTTATCAAGATAAGTTTTATTTGAACCACTGGATGGAATTTCACACTCATTCCACTTTGCCTATAGACTTTGGAGGAAAGGAGGTGTATGAAGTGCTTCATCTGTTTTTGCGCAAATTGCATAAAAAAATAGTATTTAACCTTTCTGTACCTGTTGGCTAAGTATAGCAGGCTAATTGTTTTCCTATATTATGGCATGGCAAATAGCATTTGTATTTCAGATTCAGGTATATGTAGCTATAGCTGTCGTGTTTAAGATTTTTAAAAGAATAATAACACGGAGATATTTATGTAAACTGACTGTACTATAAGCAAAGATTGTGTGTTTTATGTATGATAATGATGATCAACGACAGGCACTAGGACAGCCATCTTTGAACATCCTTATGTTGAAGATGATTGTGGTCCACAATTTTTTATTATTATTTTTTACCCTTAAAAAAAAGCATCTTTTATATATATATGTCCCTCCTCTATTTTTCATTTGTGCAATATGCTGTGTATGATCATGTTTTGTCCAGTTATGCCAATATCATTTGATGTTTAGAACTCAAAAACCAGCCAATGTTTGGGTCAATCACTGCCTCTCAGACCTCTGTACAGATTGTCGTTGTTTAATTTGTTATTTCTTTTCTTCCAAGAAGGAAATAAAATCAGCTGGAACTGAAAAGTGAACCGTGAGTGTTGTTGTTGTTTGCCTCAGTTACCCCTATGCAGAGTACCGTGTCAAACCCAAGCAGATATTTAGAGCAGTTATTGAACCACCCCCTTTTCTCAAGGTAAAAGCACGCCAGAGAACGGATGAGCCTTCATTATCACATTCCACAGCTGAGTGTTCAGGAGATCCGAGGAGGAATGTTGACACTGTGCATGGGTGCGTGTGCGCGCTCTCTGCAGATAGGCGTGCAGCTGCAGGCTGTTAATCAATAGCAAGCCAGTGAATTGATGGGAGTGGTCTCTTTTCCCTCACTTAACCCAGTCTGTCCCAAAACGTGGCTGCCATGGAAACAATGTATCCAAGAAATAGGGAGAAGCTGCGTGCATGTGCACGCACGTGTCTTTGCGTGTGTGTGTGTGTGTGTGTGTGTGTGTGTGTGTGTGTGGAGACTGATCCATTGGGATGGCGAAATATGTGTGTTTGAAGGGGCGTCAGACATTTCTGCAAGGCATGACTGGAATAAAGGAGGATGAGGAGGTGTGTTCCAGTCTGTGTGTGCCAATGGGAAGGAGGGAGGTGAGAGTACAGACGGGGGTGTTTGTCTGTTCTGGTGGATCCTGCAGGAGATTGCTCCCAAATCCAATTAATTCCTACTGGATGCTTTCATTTGTCTGGTACATCTGATGAGGAAAAGAAAAAAGACAGAAAAAAGGGAGAGAGCCCTGAGGTACAGTATTTAGTGTGTATCAATTTATGCCCAATTCCACAAGAGACATTGGTAATTATTTCCATCCCTCCATCTGTCAGGAGGACAGGGTCTTCTGCAGCTTTCCTTTGACATGTCGGGCTGGGTAATGAGAAAGATAAGCCGTGGTCATTACAGACACCACCCCGTGGAGGAGACTCACGGGCCTCGCATGGCTCCGATGAGGATGACGTCACACACACACACACACAGGAAATGGCGTGTGAGGTGTGTTGCCAGTCACCTTCAGGTTCTGATGCAACTGGAAATCTAAAAACAAACAAAAAAAGAGTGATAAGACTTTCCAAACATGTGGACGTGTGAAGTCATGAGACGGCGCTCCGGGCCGCCGTGCCAATTTAGGATTGGTTTTACACATAGGCTGAGGAGCATTCTGACAGCGCTGCAATGAATAAAAAATGATGTAAACAGCTACAAGGTTGTCTATGGTTTCTAATGAAAAATTGATTTGCCAGAGTTAAAAAAAAATACATTTACCATTTCTGTATTTATTTCTGTAAACCCAACCAATATACGTGACTTAGAAGCTGTGGTGACCTATGCATGCTGCCGCTCTCTAATATGTAAAAAGTTTTGCAAAAAAACACTTTTTTTTAATCCCATTGCTACAATTCTTGATTTTAACCTGAATAAGGAATATAAACTCTACCTTTGTGGAAAAAAAAGGATTTTTCAGCAATTTGTGTGAAATGAATAGAAGCTCACTGTATGTTTCTCACAATGAGAGAGCACAAAAGGCTGCTGTAGACCCCCTCTAACAATACAGTATACATAGTATAAGATATAAAGTGAGAAGCTGGCTTTGCTAAATCCCAGCAGAAGTATTACAGGAATAATACAGAATATCAGTTATATACGGTCACAGTAAAGGTGAACTCGGGACAGAGGCTGGAGGGACCTACAAGCGCTGCAGACCTGTGCTTCAGTCAGTCGGGTAATTCCGACGTTTTTGTGCTTCTCTGTTCCTGAAGAAGGCTTATTCCTGGGGCTGAGTTCATATGAGAGAAGTCTGAGGCTAATCTGCACCCTAAAGGTGACAAATGCACTTTAGACACAGTTAGAAAAATACACCGTGATCACTGAACAATACAACTTAAATCACTGTGACAATTAGGCCTAAATGCATTTTGGAGAGCCTGCTGTCACGGCAAGGTTCAGCACAGCATGGGCTGTACAGCAGCCGTGTGTGTGTGTGTGTGTGTGTGTGTGTGCTGTTTGTCTGTCTAAGCTGATAGATGAGCGCTCGAGAGGACACATGTGCATTACAGTACAATCTAATCACTGCAGCGCGGGGTTAAATGATGTCTGACTGTGCAAGTCCGGGCGTGTGGGGGGCGGAGGGGTCACAGGACACATTTGGCCCGCGGCTCCTGGCTCGATAAACAGAGTAGTGCCCCCGTTAAAACCAGATGAGTGGATAAACTGTGGAATGACACAAATGGAGAAATGGGCTGTAAACACGTGACTGTGCCTCTTTAAACAGTGGACTCATTTCCATAAAAACCCGAAGATCTACGGGTGACGCTCGTTCCTAGCAGAGCCGCAGTTATTATGAACCCAGAGGATCTGGACTGATGCCGACGCTGCTTTGGGCATTCTTGAAGAGTGTTTGGGTTGCAACGGGAAGCCTCTTTATTCCTTGATGGAGTAAAGATGCGTAAAGATATCTGATCAGCTGATAGCGCACCACCTCAGGCAGCCAGCCTCTTCCCTCTTCCTTGGGAATCTGTGTTTACTTCAAACATATTTGACTGGATAATTCTTTTAAGATCCCTTTGGAGCAGTGTGATTTTTGATACTTTGCAAAAGCAGCCCCTACATTTTTAATATGGCTTTAGAAATGGTGCCAACTGGATACTAGTTTACAGCCTGTCCGTTGTTTATTTGTGACAAAAGATGCTTGGACCTTGAAACCGACGGCCGTTTAGGCCAAAATATTAACTGTCAAGCAGCTGTAGCAAACTGTAAAGGCAGAAAATCAAACACTTTTAAATGAAAAAAGGGTAAATCAATATATGATCTATCGCCTGATCCAGTCTGATCCAGCATCGTGGCGTGAGTCATTGCTTGAGAGTTCATCTCGGGTTTGCTCCGGCTCATGTGGCGTGACTGCGGAGGGGTGATGCAGTCTTTAAATGACTGCATGTTCTCTCTGCAAGCTTGTACATGCTGTGGGAGATGCAGGAGAGATGGTTTCAGTCCAGAAACAGGCCTCGTGAGGACTCAGACGCCGTGTGCTGCACATGGAGAGCTCATTGTTGAGCTAAAACAGTTGAGGAACACTGACTCATCCTGGTAGGTGTTAAATGGTTCTGAGAACCATCACCAAGAGGATTACGTGGCAGAGAAAACAACAATAGCTAGATCTGTGGAGATTATCTCATCTGATCTGATTTAAATATAGCACTTTTCCTGCCACAATGTGCTTGACATGTTAAAAAAAAAAAAAAAAAAAAAGCTGGGCTGTGTCTCGACACCGACGGCCGACATGCAGCCTGAATTCAAATGCCCCAATCAAAGTGTGTCATTGTTGCTGTGACACAACCGAAATTACATCATCTCTTGAGACGCCCGTAATTTCTGCACCCAGCATGTCTGAAGCGGCACCGACAAGGACAGAAAACCGCATGACCGCATTAAACAAATGGGAAGAGAATGACTTTTCAAAGAGAATCCATTTGATTTAATTAAGAAAAGTGAAAATGCGGTTTACACATGCAGCTCAGTGCTCGTGCACAGACAGACTGGTCTGCTGCTGGCTGCTGCGTCCAGCCGGTCTGTGCTTTTTCATTTCTGAGAGCTGGAAATCATGCAGCTCTCTCATGGTTTGCGTGGACGCCTGCAACTGGATGGTTTCTTTGGTTGATTAGCTCCAACGCGGGAGTCCTCTGAAGAACTGTCCTCACAAACATCCTGATTGCAGTTATGGACTGAAGATGAAGACAAATTTGTCTTCAGTCCTGTTTTTTATTTTACAGGAAATGATTTAGAACTGCGTCTGTGTATGAGCTCAGTCCTCACTGAAGTTCATTATTCTCTTTAAGCTGCACTTAATCTTGTCTTTTTTTTTAATTTGTGCATTTCATCACTGCTTGTCTTCTAAATATTTCTCTCTTCACATCTCGGTTTAATTTCCGGCTGGTGCCGGATCGATTGGATGGAATAAGTCTGCGTCTGAACGTTTGAGGGAGCCTAGAAAGCCTTAGAATCATGGGAAAACGATCCTACAGGCTTTGATTCTGTGTCGGCGAGCGCACAAAGTATCTATAAACAACATGAGACACACGAAACTATAAATTCAGCTAAAGATGAGATCATCCACTTCACCAGAGGGCAAATGAACAATTAATGCCATGTTATTAATGTATATAAAAGTGCACCTAAACCACTAAATAACAAAGGCTGTCTGGAGACTATGGGCACCAATCAGGTCAACATGTGGGCCCAAACTAGTGATGATGGAGAACTGCTGAGGAAATCCAAGATGACAGCTCCTCGGGTGTCCTACCAGATCTACAAATACCTGCTTTGGCTGCGCAGGCTGTCGCGCTGCATCTCCCTCTCATCGGCTCATGGGTGTCGCTCACGCCACGAGGAGACGCAATTGCAATCACTCCTGTCCTTTACCATCAGCTGGCTGCCCGCTGAGCGACCGTAGAGCCGCGGTCTTGCAGTCGGATGCTGTTTTTATTAGGAGCTCTAAGAAGCGACTCAGAGCTACCTGCTGGGTCCACGGGTAGAAAAGCTTCACAGGGCTTTAGCAGATGTTCTCATGCTATCTGAGGGATGATGGTGGACTATCATAACTTTGCAGACTCGGCTATTCATGACTGAGCTGCTTATATGCAAGGGAGGATTAATAGTTTTTTTTGTTGTTTTTTTTTTTACTTCCGGAGTCTGAAAGAAAGTTCTGTGTGTTTCTTGCAGGTGAGAGATGGAGGATAAATGGCTGTTTTAAAGATCCACCTCAGGTAAGAAGGTCAAGATCAGGTCAAATGAGTTGGTCCTTGTGGTATATTTATCGGATTTAAGATGGCAGTGCTACAGCACGGACAGGAAAAGCACATCTGTGGACATCATCCGTGATCCCTGTAATGGTAAATTTAAATTCAGCGCAGCATATTCCTTAACCTGCCCTGGCTGAATTTGTGAAGCTATTCCTCTTTGCTTGAGCCAAGGATGAAGCGCTACAAAAGGTCACATCTTTTTAAACAACAACAAGGTCAGGGAGCAAACAGAATCTGCTTTTTTTTTTAACTGCGCGATGCAAATGCTGATCTTCGGTGACTCCTGGAAGCAATGGCTCATTTTCGATGCTGCTGCCTTTGGTCGGGGCTTTTTAAGTTAAAATGTGGACTTTTGAAGCCTGCATGGACACAAGACCCCTGTGGCTACTTGGCTGTGCTTCTGAGCAAACGGCTCCGCTAAACAGGAAAACAAAGAAATGCTGCTCCTAATGGTGACTTAAGGCAGCGAGGGAACCGTATTTCCTTTTTTAGCATTAGTTTTTGCTCTCTCCAAATTGCCTTATTAAGGAGACTCATGCGTCTGACCGTCAGCCAAACTAAGTGACCTGTTTAGAGAGTCAAAACACGAAATTATTTTTATGAAAGTTTCTGTGGACAAGTTTGTTAAATAACCTTTACATGAATCAGTTCACCTGGAAGGAGCGCTCCTTCTGCATATCGTGACCACGGCTGACAGCGGCGGTTAGCGGAAGTGTAAAATGCCGCGGCTGTGCGCCGGTTTTTGACCGTGATCAAGAGCCTGAAAAACACGACTGATCTCTTCTGCTTTTTTGCCATCCTTGGCAGGATCTGCAAGGAGAAGAGTCAAATCGGCTTCAAAGAAAGCACTAAAAGCTAGGCATCCATCTCGCTTTAACGCAAGGTGGAGAACAAGCTCCACAGGCCCGCGTGCGCGGCAGCGCCGCATGTGTATTGCTGCACATTGTGAGGATGGTGAGATGCGATGTTGTGACATGCCTCGTCTTTGGTTCTATAGAAAAAACAACAAAGACAGTCGCTGCAGGATCCAGACAGCATAACTAATTAGTCAGGAACACACATGCACACACACACACACACACACACACACACATGCATGAATGTGGCAGGCAGTGAGAAGGATATGATGTCACCTCCATAACCATAATTACCCGTCATAAATCATGTGGTGTGACAGGCTGTCGCTGACAGGATGGCTGTCCTGTGTGCCAACAGGATGGTTGCACTTTGCTGTTTGGGCGCCTCTGAACTGCCGACTCAGTCCTCCGCTTTGATCTTCTTCTCTTCCTCTCGTCAAATCCTTTGACATCATGCAAAATGATCCGTTCAGTAAAGTAGTTAAATAAAAATGTGGGTCAAATATTACGGCGTGGGTTTTTTTCCCTGGTAGATTAAGTGTATTGTGTAACACTGGTAAAAATAGTCAGAGACATCTGGATTTGACTGTGGCCCACTTTACTTTTGGAATATATTTGCATTTTTTTGTCATCGGATTGCGCATGCCCTCACAGAACGCATTTGTGAATGGATCCAGTCCAAATGACCTGTAAAGATGTTTGTTTGGAAGTGTGATGTGAGGTTTTATCTGAATCCTCGCGCAACATCGCATGAACATGGCTGAGGTACAGAGGAAGAGCAGCTGACTGCAGTCTGCTACCAGTCGGACAGACGAAGCTTTTGAAGCTTTCAGACTGTAGAACGAAGCAAATCAAGAATGAGACTGAAGCACTTCACAGCACACTCGTGGAAATTGGACCTTGATGGCGGCACTTGTGACACATGCTAATCATGTTTGAGGTGAAGTGTAATCTGATTGCAGTGTGATGATTAAAAAAAACAACAACACATTTTTATGTTGATGACGGGCAGAAAAGGTTAGCTGCACATAGCTGCCTGCACTTTTCAAACAGTTTTTACAATCCTGTGTTAAAAAAACCCAAATGTCTTGTTTGTAATCTTGATTTTTAAGATTACAAAAGGCTGTCTTTGAAAGGTTCCTTCCAAAAGTCCCAGCTGGGGCCTTGGTTTTCTGTTTCTAACGTCGAAGGGTTAAAGCTCAGGG
Source organism: Tetraodon nigroviridis (assembly GCA_000180735.1). NCBI lineage: Eukaryota > Metazoa > Chordata > Actinopteri > Tetraodontiformes > Tetraodontidae > Tetraodon > Tetraodon nigroviridis. The sequence goes on along the minus strand of CAAE01014577.1, from coordinate 3,126,490 downwards.
GTGCGTTACTGGTTTGCTATTTTACAACCTTTTTCAACAGAAGAAAACCCCCAGAACAACAGTTTGATGCCGCCATCAGGGCCGTCCTGCAGGAAGCAATGCAGTCGCACCCCGCAGGATCAGAAGAGTGCATGTTTCTACTGGTGTGTAAAAAGGGGGGGGGGGAAAGAAGGGGGGGGGGAGAAAAAAAAAAAAAAAAGGAGGGGGGGAGGGAAAAAGGGAGGGGAAAAAAGGAAGAAAGGGAAAAAAGGGGGAAAAAAGGGGGAAAAAAAAAAAAGGGGGGGGGGAGAGGAAGGGAAAAAAAAAAAAAAGGGGGGGGAGGGGAGGAAAAAAGGAAAAAAGGGGGGGGGGGGGGGGGGGGAAAAAGAAGGGGGAAAAAAAAGGGGGGGAAAGGGGGGGGGGGGGAAAAGGGGGGGGAAGAAGAAAAAAAAAAGAAAAAAAGGGGGGGGAAGAAAGAAGGGCCGGCCGGGAGGAAGCAAGGCAGTAGCACCCCTTATTTTCAGAACAGTGTATGTTTCTACTGGTGTGTGTGTGTGTGTGTGTGTGTGTGTGTGTGTGCTTGTCCTTTGCACCTATATGTGTGAAGTGTCCTTGCTGTAGCACAGCGACTTTTCATTCCCTGTGGATAGGCACATATGTACCACACACACACACACACACACACACACACACAGAAGTGCTGACACTGCCGATTTCAGCAGCTTCCCTGTCACTAAAGCCCTTGAAGTGTGGAAGCAGCTCCAGCAGTCCTTCTGCTATTCAAGACAAAACCCACACCTCCACTTTTCGCACCCCTCCTCCTCTCTCTTCTTTCTCCCTGTCTTCCCTTTTGTCTTCACACTTAATATGGTGCATTAACCTGACTGCTGTGTGAACCAATCCTGCCTCGGCTGTATAAAATGTAAATTTTCCAACAGCCCAAACAGTTTATACATCCAGATGATTAATTGCTTCTTTTCTCCCAAAACACAGAGGACGGTGCCTCCTTCTCCTCCACGGCTGTGTCTCAGTGACACACACTCATGAACATCCTTCTTTCTCTCAAACACACCCCACTGCTCCCCATACTGTAGCTTACATGCTTGATCAAACACACACAAAGAGCCAGTGAGCTATATTCATCTGCTTTTCACTTTTTTTTTTTGCTTGTGTAATCTTTCCTTATATAAGTGGAGGCAGGCAGGGTCACCGTATCTGGAACAGCGCAGGCAGAGGGAGGTTGTTGTGTGTCACGGCTCGTCTAGACAACGATCGAGGTCAAATATTGGCAAGCCGGGGACTTGAGGCTCTTCAGAGTTTTTGTCGTTCTCTTATTTTAGAAGCGAGTTTTGAAGATGGAGGTGTTGGGGTTAGGTGAGAGGAGGGTTTGAGCTGTGCAGGAAGAGAAGAAGCCAGACTCTGACCTGTGGACAGACCGTCACGGCTGCTAATTAAACAATTCATGCGTTGTGGGGTGAAAACCGTCTTGGATAGCCGTCATCGGGTTCTGGCTGCGCTGCCAGAGCTGTCTATGCCCTGTTGGTTTCATCAGAAGACCTCTTTTTTTTCCTGTCATGCGTTTAAAGTTATTTTAGAAGTATTGGTGTCGGCAGCAGAATATAGGATAAATCTAAAAAGTGAAATATTAAGCATTTATTCTTCCTGTCACAGAGCGGAGTGACTTCAGCATCTCCACTCTGCAGGTTCGGCGTTACACCAGAGGTTAATTAAAATTACTTTGAAAAATTATTCAAATTTTTTTGACAACTTAAATGAGATGAGATGGCATCTGATTGAAAATAAAATTATGACAAGAAAGGAATCTGATGAGGTCAAGACTGAGGCCACACTCATTTTATTAGTGAAACTGACGCAATGATTGCATTTTAGAAAAGAAAGGATAAAAAATATAGGTGTGCATGTGTTGCCTGAGTGTGTGTGTGTTGCCTGAGTGTGTGTGTGTGTGTGTGTGTCATGCAAGGTTTGGTTGGTATTTTCTGGAAATTTGATGGGATCTTAGTCTTATAATTGGTCCACTTGTTCTTCACATTAAAATTTCAGCTTGATTTTACCATAAATTAGGTGGTAACCCCATTTTGATTTGGGAACTTATCACACGTTTGCATAAAACACCTTGTCACTAAAGCATTATAAATAGTTTTACCTGTAGAAACAAAAACAAGGCACCTAAACATCACCTACAGCCAATTAGCTTAACTTAAACACTTGTAGTGAAAGACCTTTGTTTGCTTATCTTCAGCGAAAGCCACCAGTTCACCGTTGAAACAACTTCTGATGATTTTTGTGGGATTGTTGTGACATTTTGTCAAGTTTCATCTGCAGTTTTAGATTCACATCAGCCTATGACTTCCAGTAACCAAAGTTCAAACATTTTGCAGCTGAGAAAAATAAATGTGTTTGCATTAAACTGTATAGAGTCCACGGCACTACAAAACTACTAACATACGCTATTTTTCATCGTAACATTACAGCTGGTACATGTTGCCTGTAAAGCAATTTGGTTTTCCTTCCACTGTATTTCTGATGAGGACTGAACAGCCAAGACCAAAGAGATCTGCTTCCATGCCGAGACAGTCAAGTGCAGGGACATATTTTCCAGATGGAAAGCTCCATACAAGTGTGCAGAGAGCTATGTATGTTCGGGGGGGCTCTTGTACAGGGAGCACATCTGTAAAAGCCATTTCTCTGTACAGTATGGAGAGGAAGAAGGGAATAAAGATAAATGTTCTGTGACACTCTGAAAGTGGGCCAAACCAGGTTGTGTTTAAACTGATGCATATGGGCTTTGAAAGAGCGGATTCATCATTTTCACCCAGTCTAATTCAGAGACGTACGTTATGAGTGCCTCTCTCCGCTTTCGGAATATTGAGTTTTGCTCACCCTTTGTGGCATCAGTGTTTGTAATTAAAACACTAGCCAATAAAAAAATGAATAAAACAATAGAGTAAAATGAGAGAAAGAGAGAGAGAGAGAGACCAAACCCACCAGCGTGGATCTACATGATGGTCTCCATGGAACAGTCCAGCAATAGCTTTTTTTCCCCCCCTTTGTGTGTGTGTGTGTGTGTGTGTGTGTGTGTGTGTGTGTGTGTGTGCCTTTTCCCTCAGCTCTTTTTCTGAGAGGGTGCCCAAAGGGATGGAGGTTAGGGTTGACTAGAGGCTCTCAAACACACACACAACCTCCACCCAGGAGACCAGGATTTATGCCCTGGGTGGAAATGTATATATTCAAATTCTTTTTTATTTCCCCGCTCTAGCTTGGTTAGCAATGTAGTATTTTAGCCACTGTAGGAAAAGTGTACAGAGACTTGTTGCAATTCACCTAAAATAATTAACCTGAACTTTTAGGAATACACACGTTACACACATATCTCTAAAGTCGTCACCATCTGCTAGGTAAACTGTGGATGTGAGATTTTCTGTGTCCTCACTGTCCTGACAGGGGCAGGACTGTGTCCACTAGTTCAACTCCAGAAGCTATTCAAATGTAAAATGAGTTCTCTAGACTAGAACAAGCATACTACACACACACACATCTACACAAGGTTTGTGCATAGAATCTGCCTTTATGGAACTGGAAGTGTGGACGATAGAACATGTAAATGTTTGTGCAGGTTCTTAAAGCTAAATGCACATCGGCTGTTAAACTCCACCCACCTGCTGCAGAGCTACTATAGATGGGAGTCTGTGTTGAATGCCTGTGCAGCAGCGGCGGTCTATATGATGTCAGATTTCTGCAGAAGCCTTTCGATGAAGAGAACCTACTGTAATCCAGAAGTTTGGACACATGAGATGGGCCGATTCCCCAGCCATTAGTGCTTTAACCCCAGCCCACAGCTCACATGTGCAGAGCTTGGTTTGGCCCCCAGATTCTCCTGTTTCCTCGGCTCCTAATCCCCAAGGATGAATTTATAGTGTTTCCCTCCCTCCTCTATCTTTCCTTCCACCACATAACTGCCACTTCTTAGATTTCTTCATGGTGTTAGGCTTTGATGAAGTCACGCTAAAGATATTGAGTCCTGTGTAACAGTTTGAGCTTCTCTTTGGTAATGAAATGTGAAGTGGGCGGACTCGGCCTTTACCGCCACAGTGCGAGTTTTAATGTAAACCAGCTCCGCCGTAGAAGGGAAATGTGATTTTTGGCAGGGCGAGATGCGGTTTTTTAGTCTGACCATTTTTCCCTTCTCTCACATGACAGCTGCAGTTCCACCGGTACGGGTCTGTAAAGGCTGATGATGGTATTTCAGGCTTTATATTTTGAATTCTCCATGTCAGCAGCTGTGCTGCATTTATTTGTGATCTCTGGAAAAGAGTTGGACACAGTTGGGACCAATCAGAAGTACCGCAGCTCTCATCCAACTCTTACTTCTGATCCGGCTGTTGTTTAGCTGTGTAAATGTTTAAGAATGCGTTATGTAACTTTCAATGACAAATCAGGTCGTAGGATGAAAGCTTCAAAGTCAGTGTGTCAAATTAGGCTGTTGCACAGTAATATCACTGGAACCGTCAGATCTGGTCGAGTCAGCGGGGGCTCGGACGCCACCAGGGCCCGCTGGGTTCGCTGATGTAACTCATCAGCACGCAACACAAGAGGACCTAGTGTGCCCACGCCGGAAAACGCTTGACAAATAACCACAACCGAACAGCATGTGATGAGAACAGGCTGCAGATAAACACAGATGAGGATGTGCTGGGAAACATTTAAACCAACACGAAGCGTTTGCTGTGTGTCCTCGTGTGCAGAAAGGTGTTAGCAAATGTAACGCAGCTCCGCATGCTTTCTGGGATGGTGGAGGTGACTCTGCACTGAACTGGGGTCAGGCTTCAGTGTAAAATTCTATGTTTGGTTCAGGAAAAAAAACCCCAAAACATTTCATTTAGTGGATAATAGACCAGAAGATTGCTTAGAATGCAGTGTTTTAGCCTTTTGGTTGCCAGTGCTGTTACATACACATATTCACATCCACAGGTCCACTAAAGCTTGTTGATTATTATTCCTGACCATAAAAATCAGCCTGTTAAAACAAGAATAATTGAGTTTGTAAAGTACTGAAATCTGCGTCTTGTGCGAGTGGCAGAATGTGGGTGAGTGGACACGGTTTGCAGTTCCCCCACTGTGGAACACCCAAGACACAAACCACCAGCTCGAGCTCCCCCAGACATTCCTCTGTGAGTCACTCAATTTATAATCAGTTAGTAATGTCAAACAGTATTAAAAGATATATATTTAGTTGGTGGTGAACTCCGTGCTTTCTCTGATGTATCGGACGTCGAAGGGGTTTCACGTTCATCCTTTGATCGAAAGAAGTCCTGGAGAGGGAAATACAGGTCCCACATGTCTCCGCAACTGCATGCAGGCGTATACAAAAGAGTATTAAAGTCATCCACAGGTGGAGACCACCATCAATGAACACACACACGCACACACACTTCAGACAATGCTTGGAAAATCTAAAGCAGGTAGAGTCAGACTTAAAGCATGTGCGTTCTTATTTAAACACAGCAGCTTCAATTCCAGAAGGATTTTTTATGTCAGATCTAAGAAAATAAAGCTTTACCTGCAACTCTGGTGCCTTAAAGCTCCAAATTATGCGGCTGTGACATAATGCTAACGTCAACGCTGCAGGACAGCAAACCACCACCTGATAGGACATATCACTGACACGTTGTCGTATCCAAGGGCACGCAGATGTTTGCACACATGCACTGAGTACCAACGTGGACACACACAGGCACTGAGGGGTAAAAGGCTTCCTTGTTTTCTCTCTTATCACAGGGAGGCCTCCCTGGATTGGGATGACATGGCAAGTCTGCCAACGTCAGAAAGGTTTTTATCCGCTGTTACGCACATGCTAACCCACACACACACACACACACACACACACACGCAACCCTGAATACCAGCAGCTGGATCACAGTACAGACCACACGCATTCCTTCGTTCATCGAGTCAGGACTACTGATCCCTATCACACATGCAGCAGTGAGCATGGGGGGAGCACCGCCGGTGGGCGTGTGGGGGATCAGCGAGAACGCTGGTGGCGCTAAGCTCCAGGGACAGACAGACAAATAGACAGACAGTCAACTAGCAGAGGGGAGACAGGTCCATTCAAGTCCAGGTGGACTCTGCAGAACCTCATCTGGTTTTCAGCCAGATGAAAAGATGATTTCTATGTTTAACAAATAAGTGGGTCACTTCCACTGTGGGAACCAGGATCGAGCCTTTGCGCAGAGGCAACCCATCCATTTTCCCCCCTCCTGTATTTGTTCCTGTCGTCCATCGCTCCCACTGTCTGCTTCCTCTTTCCCTCCGTCTTCAGAGAGCCTGGGGAAAGTCCCTTTCTCTCTTTCACTCTCTCAAGTTCTCTCCTTCTTTCTCCTACATTCCTGTAATGAGTGAAGGCCCACCACCAACCACGTATGCATGTACGTACACACACAAAGCAGAAAATTTGCAACATTTTGAAGACACAAAAAGTCTGTTTTTTTAATTGTGCTGAGTTATTGAGTGCTGACAGCGGTCTGTGAGCTCTGTCACTAAATATAACAATAGACAGTAAAAGACAGGAAACTGCAAGTATGTTGGGATTTAGCACTTTTTGTGTGTGTGTGTGCGCGTGTGTGTGTTTGCATGCAAGCCCTTCGATTGCTTCCACAGCTGCGCAGCCCTCGCAGGCCCAGAGTAATCAGTACACTTCAGCTGTGCTTCTCCCTCTCGGTGGACTCAAGCCATATCGCCTGTTACTTCCCCTTATGACGGCTCAATTTAGTGTCACAGTAATACTCTGGAATACTGCGGCTGGAGCAGGATTATCAATTAAACGTCCTGTTTTACCGATTATCCTGTTCGGTCAAACCACTGATTTACACTATCACCACTATACTGTCTTTTTAGTACTTTATGGCCTTATGTTTCAACTTTTCTTTGATTAAATTTAATTTTAAAAATAGGAAAAAATGACAGTATCAGTGGCTCATCTCTTCTGTTAGTAGAGACTAAACACTACAGAATGGTGCAGTAACATTTACAATGGTTTTACAACCATTATATTTGAGTTATGACACTTGTGTCTCATTAATGAATGTACATAACATTAATAATTACTGTGGATACTCGTTAGTAGTGGCAGTACCTCTTGTGTCCTTGGATTATCTTGGATGTTTTGGGGGCACAGAAAGATGAGTAATTATCCTTACTTTTCTATTTTTTTTGCTTGCCGAATCTAATTTTTCCTCCAATAAAAATAATTAATGACGTAAAGCTGTTCATTTTAAAAAGCAGGCAGTAAAGAATGTATGTTCTCTGATGATTTGCTGTGATTAATGCATTCATGTGTATATTATCTCAATGAAACTGCAGACGTTCAACATGGAGCTCATTTAAACTGCTTTATAAACTGCTGACTAGCTCAATCTGTAATAACTTATTGGTCCAGATATATACATTGTATGAATAATTGAATGTGCAAATGAATTATTAAATAAATCTGTCAGACAGTTAAACACAGTGTGCTTCAAAATGATGATTTATAGAGTACAGTCCTAGCGTCTCCACCATTGTCTGTATTAGCCTTAGCACAGACACGAAGGATTAGCATTATTAGCTCTCTTAATATTAAAGCAGTAATAAAAGTGCTGATGATGCTAATGTGGCAATGATAAAACTAATAAGCAGAACATCAGCAGTAATGAGCAGCAGTGCCTGCCGAGTTTGTTGTCTGAATTCAATTGGATTCAATTTGATGGAAGTGTTGGATAAGGATTGGTAAACTAGCATGTTGCGGCATCAGCCGTCATGTGGATCCTTTAAATTGTGGGTTTGGCGGCTCACTATCGAAGCCAAGGTAACCATCAGTGGCTCAACCGTGTTTGTATGTTAGTGTTGTTGTTTTCATTAGAGGGTTGGACAGCAGCGCTCTAGAGGCTCCTTCATTCCTCCTACTGTGTTCATTTCTGCCTCTGCTTCAGCGATTGATATTAAATCTGTTCTGTTTGATCAATAATTAAAGGTGCACTGCCTAGTGTTCCCTGACTAGACTGAGCATTATGAATTATAGATTGTTATTCCTGCTGGTCTGATCAAAGAATAACAACAACAGTCCTTCGTCAGCTTGGAGCACCACCAGCACCGATGCTCTCTTCCTCAGCAGTGTCCTTCATGAGACATCTTTGACCCGTTCTATTATTTGACCAATTCTCCCTGGATAGATAAATTTAATAAAGCTCCTCTCTGTAAAGAACAGCTTTTATAGTATATATATCTATATTATATGCCATGCAGGAGTGTTCTTTACAGGCCAGCCTTGGGTCAGGCTGAGCTCTTTAACCCTCCAGAACCAGGTTAGGCTCTAGCATAGGCAAGTGTATCTCTGTCTAAATGCTTTTGGACTTAAGTGTGGTCGTCCCACACAGGGACAAACTGGTCCACCAACCTCGGCAGCTGTTGGCTCTGCTCTGACACTGACACGCCCATTGTTTTATTTGTTTAACATCCTTCTGAATATGGAATCAGCTGATTTGATTGAATAGCTGGGATTGTGCTTTATTAGCTTGCGGTGTGAAGCATCAAAACAAAAGAATAGCAGGAAAGAGCAGGTCAAGGCGACCACTTCATCTCGCCATTGTCTGGCAACGGGGTTTTTTTTTTTTTTTTCTCTGCCTAGACAGAAACAGTCAAAACAGGAAGAAAAACGGCAACAGTTGCCCTTGTCTGTCACCTTCGTCTGAGCTCAGTTTTAGCCTTCAGTGTATATTCACACACACGTGTCCCTGCCGTTAACACCTGTCAGGCTGTCTTGTCCACGCTCTCTTAAAACTGCTGAATAGGGCAAAGCTGGAAGCAGAGAGAAACAATAATAGAATATTACACTGTGGGAAACTGGACTCCTTTTTAGGGCCTATTCATTCATACAGGAAATGAACAAATATACAGAAATCCACACAAAAAGCAGCCATTGTGTCTGTTTCCTTTGTTCACACACTGGACCCAAAATGAGTCTATCGAGCGACATGTCACCACCTAATATGGCTAAATTAATAAGTTATGTTTGGGTTCGGGGCCCGTGTATTTTTATCCGTGCTGCATTTTTGGCAGTGCCTGAGTTCCGTGTGGCAGCTCTCCAGATATGATGTCTTGTTTTTAACTTTTGCCAAAATCTCCAAAGCACCTTTCTTCTTTCTAATTCTAATTTTCACTCCCACTCCCTTAACACACACACACACACACACGCACAGAAACAGACCCATGCTGAGCTTTGGCTGTGGTAATTAGATACACTCTGTCTAACTGTCAGACATCAACTGGTACCAGACACCAGGCTCCAACATCATTGGCTAATCCTCCAGACATTGCTGTGCGTTTGGATTGGCTGCCGCCTCTTCGCCGCTCCGACTCTGACCCAGTAAACTCGCGCATGAACCAAATCTGCGCATTTCCATTGGCTGTCTCCGAGACACATGACCGCTGCTCGCAGACGCTCCCTGGCTCCGCTGCTCCCAGAGGAGGATACAGTTATCCTCCTTCCAGAGCAAAACAACACCATTCATCACCTCCTTCTCTCTCTCCCTCCTTTCTTCCACCCTCCTCTATGTTTTGTGCTGGTACGAGTTTGTCTTTGTCCCTCTGAAGGAGCAGAAGACGCTCAAAATCCTGAGGTCAGACTCTCCTTCTACTGTTGAATTTGGTCTGATCGGCTCAATGACTGGAATCCCCGGGGGGCGGGGGCGGGAAGGGGGGGCGGGTCGTTTATCTGGGCGAGACCCTTTCAACTTTTTTATTCTTTACTTGGACATTAGATTCCGCTGCCCCCCCTATTAAACTCTAACCCCGCCTCCTCATCAGCCAGCGGCGGGACAGGCCCCGTCATGGATCTATAAATATTTATACCATCCAGAAGCACAGTCGTAGGGCAGCAGCGTGAGGAGGATCTGTTTCACACAACAGCTCTACGTTGTCGCATCCTGTTGCTAATACCGGCAGACAAATCCACTGCTGCCCCCAGAGCTCCAGTACCAGAGAGGCCGCTCTGGCAAAAACAAAAGCCAGGCGGCGTCTTCAACATGGACTCCAGGTTTCTTTGGCAGAGTGAAATCAGAGCGCTTACACATGCGCTTTCAGAGGTCCATTGAGGTGTTCTTGGTTCTTGTGTTCAAGTTTAACTTTGAGGTGGTAAAAGCACCATTTAGTTCATCAGCCATGTTATTTGTTGAGGTGCTCTGATTTTCGGCAGATCTTGACCTTTGCCCTTTGCAGTTTTGGAACTTGAGCCGAGAGCAGCAAAGCTGATTCCACGTAGACTCTAATGCTGAAACGGCCGCTTAGCTTTTTCAGTTAACTTGAGCAGCACACCCACAACAGAGGGGTTCATCTGAGTAAAGACACAGATCTGACTCCCACACATGCACACGTGCACACAAGAATGGAGGGGAGATGAGGCCGTTAGAGACGAGCCTCAGCACTCCTGTAAAGCTGATTCAGACCTTTTTTTTTTTTTTAGACTAAAGAAGGAAATGAGCTAATCTCCACCCGGACACCAACAATATGTCTGTCGGCTGAGGATTTACACCTTCAGGGCTGTCTGGGTCATGCTAAGGAAATAGTGATGTGTCTGTGTGTGTCCGTGTGTGTGTGTGTGCGTGTGTGCGTGTGTGTGTGTGATATCATAACAGCTTCTTTACCAGGCTTATTCTCAAGTGGTCCATGATTACTAATTTATCAAGATTGTTTTTTTTTCTCTCTCTCCATCCTCACCTGTACCCTTCTCCTCCATTTTCCTTTTCTCCCCCTGCCATCATCCCTTCTTTTTTCCAGTAGATCCTGAAATTTGAAAAGGTTTTGTAAAATAAATCAAAAAGCCTCTTCTTTTTCTTCCTGTGCACACTCTCTCCCCCTTCTCCTTTTTGTTTTCAGCCCTTCTACCATTCATTGGTTCTTTTCCTCCTTTCCTTCTGGCTCCTGTAATAGCTGACGGAGGCATGTCTGAGTCCAGGCCGCTCTCATTAACCTTATCATTAGGCTGACCCCCAGCTGGACAGCGCTGCCCTCGCACCGCTGTGCAGCTTTGAGGGGCTGTGTCAATACATACAAAGTCGGCCATTAAACCGAGGAGGCAGGATCTCGGCCAGGAGGGAGGTGGATACGCGTCGACCTCGCTGAACAAGACGAGAGTGTGAGGAATGAACGCCGCGTCCGGGTCGATGTGAACTTTGCGTGTTCTCCATTCTGTTTGAAGTGCTATGAATGTGTGCACGATGTTCGTTGGTGGTGATAAGACCGCTGATGTTTATGCCACATGAGTTGGACCCTGGGGGGGTCAGAAACGTCTGGACGTACGTAGAGAGGAGGCCTAATTTTCTGCAGTGTAGCAACTATTAAAAATCAGTTTAATTAAAAAAAAATAGTGTGTAACATTAAGTAGCATTTTGAGAACCCAGACTGCAAGCACATCTCCTTAAACCCTTGTATAACCAATGGTGGCATTCAATACACCTAAAATATGTCTTTTATATTTAAATTCATATTGCTGATGTAAAGCTTTAATAGATTCTGACAAGAAAAACATTTCTAGATCCTGAGCTAGTGTGAAAGAGTGCAAACAGGGGCCTGTCCTAGCGGAGGTGACGTGGATTCAGCCGTATATTGATTATGGGTCATCCATCTATGCATGTAACCGTGCTAATGATGAAAGAAACCAGTCTGTATCTTTCATTTTCAACCACCTTTTTTCACCTCGGTAAACAAACAAGGCTGCTCGGCTTACTTAGCTGCGGCTTATCTGTGGCGCTCTGAAATGTCATCAGTCTCCGTGTTAAATTTCTGCCTTTACAGGAACAACATGTGTGAAAACACCTCGGCTGTGAGACTTCCTGGCATTTGATTGGCCCAGCAGCGGCGCTAATAAGCAGTTATGGTTCCAAGAGGACAGTTGTTTTGTTCCTTCAGCAAATATCTATTTAAAGACACGCTACTTTCATCGTAATAACATCTGAGAGTTCACACTGAGATGCATGGATTGTCATGGTGACGGGGGAGGAGGGGACGTCACACTGACTCCTCATCTCCAACAAGGTGAGAACTTGTCATCATTGAGCTCAAATACCTCATGGATGAGGAGGAGAACAATGTGTGTGTTTCTGAATGGCTGCAGAGTCGCAGCCTCCAGGACATGACGTCTCCCTCCCTTTTGTCCTCACTGGCATTGTTTCAATCAGGTCCAGATGATTGCACTGAGGGACAAATATGGCTCTGTCATTTAGATGAACACGTAGATGAATGTTTAATGGATTCAGCACGGCTCTTTTGTCTTTGTGTTTGAGCTGCTATAGGTGAGTCTCGCCCCGGGCATCCCAATCATTCAACGTGTTAATGGGTCGCACACTGAGCTCGTTAGCTATGCGCTGCCCTAATTAACATACAAATTCAATTAACTTTCTCAGCATAAAAAAGCAAGAAAACATACCTTGTAGCGTGCTGTCTACTCTCCCTGTGTTTTATTTTTCTAATCACAGTGAGCACAGAAGAACTTGCTGGGTTTTCTTATTTTTGGGCTTGCTTCACGGCGTTTTTCGCAGGGTGACGCGGTTCAGAGCGCAGTCAGATGCAGCCCGGCTATTTCGCCTTTACGCCATGGAGGAACCTGTCAGGTATTTGTCGTTGGTGATTATAGCTGTCTGTGCAGGCTGGATAGCAGCTGCTTTGGAGGCGCCATTGTGAGGAGACGGGCCCCGACTGCCCCGTTCGGCCACCATGTTGATTGAAAGCCAATTTTCAAAGTGGCGTGCGGTTGGAATGTTCAATAGCGGCGGCCTGGCAGGCAAGCCCTTCATATTCCATCATGTATTCTACAGGCTATGCTCTTATCATGGGAATTGGTAATTAGTGGCATGCCTTGTGTCAGAGGACAGAGCGCTGAATACCAATGACATTAAAGGGCTGATGAGATAAGAGGCGAGCGCTGGGGTGTTTGTGCTCCTGCGCTTGCATTCATGCTCCAGGGACAATGGTTAGGTGCCTCAGCCATGGACGTGCATGACTTCAATTTACATGTTTGCATATTTGACAATTAACCAAATTGATTTCCTGTGTGCTCTGAGCGACGGCATCGGATGTCTGTTTTCCCAAGGATTTTCCACGCCACGTCTACCCCCATATCAAACAGGTCCAATAATGGCATTGTCTTATTTGCATATTGTTAATTAGAATACAAAATACTAAATGACTAATTAGCATATACAGCGCTCTGTGTTTTGTCAGGGTGAAAGCCACACGAGCAATAACTTTTCCTTTTATATAACTCATTCTTGCTATCTATGCAAATGTGAGTACTTTGTGATGGTTTTAATCAGGTAGCGTGTTTAGGAACAAAAACAGGCGGCTAGGGAAGGAATGCCCAGCCGCCTTTATGGTAGCACTAGCAGGGATGCTGAAACAGAGGTGGAGATCCACTTTAATGATTGTGTTTTTCCTCGCCACCGAAAAAATGGGAGGACTAATGATGCCGTTTTTGTTTGTAGTTGACATTTTCTCTGAAGGCCGATAGCAAAGCTGCTCCGTGAGAGGTGCAAACGCAGCCAAACTTAAGCAGATCTCCAATTATTATCGTCTCTTTCAACCCAGGAAAGGAATGCAGAACAAATCCGCCTGAGCTCAGGTGTGCAGTCATTCACACCCTACTGGTCCACCTCTGGGAAACGAGCAGATTAAAAATCATCCTATATACAAATCATGAAGTATAGGTGCTCTTCCGCTGCAGATGCCGCAATGATTTTTCTTTTTTTACATTGATTTGAACGGAAAATCTTTAACTTACTTCATGCTTAATTGCAGAGGGTAGCTCTTCTTGCATTAGCAGGCCAACTGTTGACACGCGGGCAAACAAGTGAAAGGTTATGCTATGACTCACATTAGCTTCTTTCAACATCATGCAGTTAGCATACTGCTCTGTTAGCCTACAGTCCAGCCTGCCAGCTAGCCAGTACTAAGCAGCCTGCTATCTGAGGTTAGAAGAACCTGACTATATTAAGCATGATTATACCAATGTAGCATCACTAACGAGCCGTGATAGCATTTCAAGTCAAAGGTCAAGCCTGTCAAAGTTGCTTGACCAAGCCTTGAAACACTTCTGGATCTGACGTTGGAGTTCTTTTCATGGGCCACCGCATTTCGAGTCAGCTGTGCAGGAGAGTTTTGCTCCAAATAAGAGCGTCAAAGGGATAGGGATGGGAAAAGAGTGCAGTATAAATAACGAAAGACAGATAGGATGAGGTGGGAGGGATGGGAACGGAAAGAAGGATGAGGTAATCCCTTTGGGAGCGGCCTGCGCCGGCTTGCTAAACCCCTCCATCCTCCTCCACCTCCTTGCTGCTTCTTTCTTCCATCACTTCTTCTTTGCAGGGTCAGGCAATGAGAGGGTGGGTTAAAAAAATAGAAGACAGGGTGAGGGGGGGAAGAGAGTGACATCAGGAGAACAAGAGGTCAGAGGTTAAACAGGGAACGGATTGTTTTTAGAAAAGAAGAGGGCGTTGAAGGTGAGAGGGCCAGATATTCTGAGGCTCAGGGGCAGTGGATGGTATCCTTCCCTTTTTATCTCAGAGAATGATGTAAATTCCTATGAAAAGGGTTTAACTTACCTTTCTTGCTAGCTTCTACTACTGAAACGGCTTTATTCATCCTATAAGTGGAATAATGAAAGTCTAAACATGTCAGTGTAAAATGTTGAATATGTATGTTGTGTGTTTCAGATTAATTATTTGTTAATTTGCTATAGCTGACCATCTGTTTGGGTGATGAACACGGAAGAGGAGGTACTTCATGCAGGCTCGGTTGTCAGTCTTGTGTGCGTACGTAGCATGCTAACGCAGGGTGAATCCCGAGGTGCTTTTGTGAAAGCGGCTTACGATATATGACAGGAATCTGCAGGTATTTGTATTATTATTATTATATTATTCATTGTACATACTTCAGAGGGTTGTAGCAGGCAGCAGAGGAGTGCGTCAGGGTTTCCCCATCTGCTCATTCAAACGTAGGAGGATTCAGAGAGCGTGGCCCGTCCTGTCAGTCAGACCGGAGGCAGTCATCTCCAGCCTGACTGCATGAATCAGCTGCACATTAGCTCGTGTGATGTGGTTAAGGCTCTTAATTATCTAGTGAAGCTGTAGTTGCTGTCAGCTGCTAATAACTATTAGCTATAAATTATGCTGCCCGTTCACATTAAGTGCCAGGATATGCAGTTATTATACGTGGCAACTTTGTCTCGGCTCCCCCAGCTCTGGGAGACTCTCGGCGTCCCACCGCTGTCAAGTGTTTCTTCGGAGTCAAGGCGTTTCTGGGTGAACTTTAGCTCCTCCTGTGCCCTCCCATTATCCTCTTTTGCTTGGAGCAAAGCTCAGACACCCTCAGGCCACCTTAGATCCAACAGCGCATGCCTGTTTTTCTTTTTTTTTTTTTTTTTTTTTCGAATGGAGTCGGCCCGTCTGCAAACTGCGTCTGACCCTGCGTATCCAGAGGGTCTCACCGTGCACATGCACACAGAAGAATGCATCCCCAGTGGGGGTGCAGTGCGATGGGATGACTTGCTTCTCTGTGAAAGGCCTCTTTGATTCAGGGGGCAGAAATCCCACTGTCTGCCGCGTCGTTCGCTGGAGGAAATGGCGCGTAAAAAGAGCAGGTGCACCAAAGCGGTTCATAATGCTTTTGATCTGCTGTGCAACAATGAATCTTCTCCACCACACAGACCAGCATGACATGGTCTGAAAGTGGGATCTTTAATGAATTTTATTCACAAGCAAAAAGCAAAAAAAAAAAAAATCCAGCTACACTGAGATCACACATTTTAGTTAACAATACATAAATGAGAGGAAACAACATTTTACTTGTTTATAATTCATCGTTTTGACACCCAAAATGATGTTAATGCAGCCATGTGACAGTAAAAAAACACTACACTTTGTGCCATTTTTAATCTAATCGCCGTGTTTGTAACCATCTCCTCGGATGAAGACGCCTTTCTCCCAGTTTCTAATGTAATAAAAAGCTTTTAGCAAGTCCCTCAAATCCATCAGAATGGCTCTTTTCCCTATTTCCTTTGTATGTAATTAATTTCCATATTTAATTAGCCTGGCTCATTAAATTCTATGTACACAGGAATGTATGCAGGGATAATTGCACGCAATGTTATAGACACAAATTATCCATAATGTTCTTGTGTGAGTTGTGACAGAACATGCAGGCCTTGTTGATTAGTCCACTCTAATAGACATGGCACTTGATTTGTTTGTCAGGGCCCGTGTGTTTGTATATTTATATATAAATGTGTGCCTGTATGCTGGCCTTGAGTACGTCCGTATGCCCATGTCTTTTCGATTGACGGATGATTAAGTAGAGACGAACAGCTGTTAATAAGTTAAAATAGCCATCAGTACTAGTAAAAACATGCGTGAAACCAGTTATCACAGTGATGAGAGGGAACAATTGCGCATGTGCGCTAGCAAGCCCTCAAATCCATCAGAATGGCTCTTTTCCCTATTTCCTTTGTATGTCATTAATTTCCACTATTTAATTAGCCTGGCTCATTAAATTCTATGTACACAGGAATGTATGCAGGGATAATTGCACGCAATGTTATAGACACAAATTATCCATAATGTTCTTGTGTGAGTTGTGACAGAACATGCAGGCCTTGTTGATTAGTCCACTCTAATAGACATGGCACTTGATTTGTTTGTCAGGGCCCGTGTGTGTGTGTGTGTGTAAATGTGTGCCTGTATGCTGGCCTCGAGTGCGTGCGTTTGCTCATGTGTGTCCGTGAGTGCCATTGCAGCCATCAACTCCAGAGCATGTCAAAGAGTAAAATTAGCCATCAGCTCTCGTAAAAGCATGGCTGACAACCAGTAATCACAGTCATGAGAGGGAAAAATTGCCGCATGTGCGCCGACGGGTCACACCAAACTGGGGGATGAAAGAAAAAGAAGGGTAAAATCTGGGAGGAGCTCCAGCAATCTTGTCTTTTTCCTCCCAGCTTTGTGCTGCACGTCCATGTAAAAAGCGCAGCTTTTGTCTTGATTGCGGCACCGGTGACGGTTTCTGCTGCTTTCTGCATCACTTTTCCAGCCTCACAATGATTTAATAAGGGATTCTTTGCAAAGGGTCTGCACGAGACATTCCCGATCTCAAGTCTAAAAGGAACTATGTGTGATTTTTAATCGCAAAGTGCAGAGATGTGCATGAATAACTGTGACATTTACAATTAGCTGTTGTCAGCAGTCCCGGGCACTGGTGCAATTTACAAGGTACACATTACTGTCGTAAATGGAACTGACAACAATTTGATATGTTGTCTGAAAGTGGCGTGATAGCAAATTGTATTTGACCCTGTTTAAGTGGGCTCAGTCCTGATAGGCGAGCAGGCTTTATTCACAGGAGATAATTACTTTGGTAAAACGTTGGCGGAGGCCTCTGGCACATTTTGGGAGAGCAGCGAGCAAGCGTTGATTAACCTTGTCATAGTTCCTGACATGTCACAACCAGGCAGCTCTTACACGCGACACGTTTCCCACTGCCAGGCCTTCATCGGATGCCAGAAAAACACGGCTAATGTTGTTTTTCTTTGTCATCTTTGCCTTCCTGTGGCAGACACGTTCAGGGGAGGCGCTCTTCTTTGGGGATGTTGTGTCAAACGGTTTGCTCTTCTGAACTTCCGGAGGCCTTGTTTGAGGGGTGGGCGGGCACGGTGGCTCCGCTCATCTCCCTGCGTCCCCTTGCTGTGGTTTCTCCACATTTGGCCGGCAGACAAGTGCATTGTGCGCTGGTTCGCCTCTGATGTGGCCACCCGATGATGACTAAGCACACACACGACGGAGCGGGCATGTGTGTGGTATCCACAGCTCTGGCTGACACATGGCCAAGAGGAAACTGAGAGGCGGGATCCATGGGAGAGTTTGGGACATATATTACAGCAGCCAAATTTTTTCACTGCCTAATTAGAGGACAAGCTGTGGGTTCCATCGCTTATGCAACCTGGAAAGACTTCCTGGTGAAGTGTTCCCTTTAACATGACACATCTGGATAAACTATTTGAAGATTTGGTCCCAGTTCAAGGTCACGCTGGAGGATGAACTCACCTAATCTTTGCTAATCTTTTCCATTTTAGGTGAATTTGGAATTCTTGTTTTGGTTTCAGGCCAAAGCATTTGGCCTGAACATTTGAACCTTAAAGCCGTGGCTAGCATTAGCCGCTGGGTTTAATGGGCTTTTAAAGGTGTTTGTTGACTTAGATAGAATAGAGAGGTGCAAAAAATAGAGCCTGCTTGCAGAAAGTGCATTTTAAAAGTGCTAGATCCAGCTAGCTGACCAGATTCTTGCATTAGCAGCGCTCCTGTGGCGTTCAAGTCTTATAATGAGGATTACCTTTATCATTTGAATGCAAAGAAAAAGCATGAAACAGCACCCAGGAGACTGGTGTAATCCATGTGTTTGGTGTCAGGGCCAACATCTGGTCCCGCTTTGTGGTAGCTAATGAAAAGTTGGGCCTTTCACATTGATAAATGCTCTCTGAACTGCAAACGCTGGCGTGCTTTTGACTCCTCCGGGCACCGTGGGCAGCCTTTCCGAGTCTCGCCATTTATCTTTTTTAATTATACATTTAAAACTTCACCACTCTTAAAGCCAGTGCACACTGTTTTGTTGTTGTTGTTGTATTTTGGGGTGATTGGGTTTTTTTGTTTTTGATTATGAACGTGTCTCATTGTGATTTTTGGAACTTTTGTGCTCTCTGGGGCTTGGCCTCCCCCGTCAGTCCGGTGCCCCCTGTAAAGGAAAATAAATGATGAAGGTTAATTGCTGACAATGTTTGTTCGGGGTCAGCCGGGCGTGTTTGTTCAGTCAGAAACTTTGATTGAGGGCTCACTTTTGAATGGGTTTAGTGTGTGTGTGTGTGTTGTGTGTGTGGAAAGAGAGAGAGAGAGAGAGACTCTGAGGTGGGCCCATGTTAATCATCATCAGCTCGTAATGACGCCAGAACTGCTGCTGTTATCACAAGCTCACTCTGTGGGTGGTTTTCCTCTGTGTGTGTGTGCACGCCCGTGTGTGTGTGTGTGTGTTTTCTTGATGGTGAGGGCTCATACTACCCTTGATCTCTCTCAGTCTTTTGGTCTTTCCTTTTTTTTCCCTCCCCTCCTCTTCTGCTCCGCTTTAACTTCTGGAACTCCCACTGAAATCCCAAGCAGCTCAGAATCGGAGGAAGTCCTTCCTGGGATTAATACACACACACGCACACGCACACACACACAGACTGAGGCGCAGACGCACACTTCCTCATCAGATTTGGCCCCTCTCATTCGTCCTCCCACAGACATCCTGTTTGTCTCCTGCAGCTCCTCTGCTCCCGCGCATGAACATAAGCCAGGGAGCTGTGGAGTAAACACAGGAGCAGCTTCTGAGAAGGAGAAGATGGCACGGAAACACACACACAACTCCTGAAAACTCAGTTCCTGTCGGCTGCGTTTCACACTCACATTTTTTTATCACCTTGTGCTGCTGTTTTTTCCTCTTTCTATATTTGGGACTTGTTGATTCTCTGGACCAGATTCAGTGACAGGCGCTTTTAACCAGGATTTGGGACCTCGCCAATCATATTACCGCCGCGTTCCTGAGCAGTGCTCCTGGAATGAGAGAAACCTTGTTGATTTTTTCTGTAATCATTTTCCATTTTCGTTCGCTGCGGCGGCCGGCATCGGCTCTCAGTTCTGTCTTCTCATCCGTAGAGCGGTCTATCCAATCCATTTTACCCATCTGCCAATCTCCATCATTTTGATCTCAGTCTGTCCCCTCTTCCCTCACTTCTCTGTCTCCCTTCGCTCAATCTGTGACTAATCCATTACATCTCCTAATGGCTGTTGTTTCGCTTTATAGAGAAAAGTGGAGCCCGTATTGGCATTTCTGAGTCTGTATGTGTGTGTGTTGGGACCAATCACCTCCCTATCTTCTCCGTCAGCATTCTCCTGTATAATATACATTTTATATTTTCACAGAAAACTATATTTTCAATGATACTGGACAGAACTCATACTAGCTAAGACAAGCATAAGCCCCTTTCTCACCAAATTTTGATTCACCACAGCTGTAAAGGGCCTTCAACTTCCTCAAAATTTTACAATTTATTTTGCTACATTTAGCTTCCTCCATAGATTCTGTTGTTAAGAGTCACCGACTCAAAATCACACTAATGCCTTATCCTCCTCCAGGGTTTGAAATCCCTGATAACTGCTCAAACTTTCTGTGGGCAAAAAGGGGCTAATTTTATCAGCAAAACTATCTCTCAGAAACAAGAATGAGTGTCTTCTTCTCATCCCTTTTGGCGTTATCCACTATCTCCAAACATCTAGCATGAAAACTGAAAACAAGAACATCCAAAACATGTACATAAGGGGCAAGCAAGACAGCGCAACCAAAGAGGATGCAAATAACCTAAAAAAGCAGCTGCAGAGCTTTGCATAGTTTACTCTACACACTTGACATAACTTGATTAATTATACTTCAGTGTGTGTTTACCACTGTGGTTAATTACACTTTTCCAATTATATGGCACCAATAATACTCCACCACTGCCGGGCGGGACCAACTTTTCCTCTGATTTTACCAAATTTTTGAACTATTTCATATGATCTTCTGCATTAGTCAGTGTTATTTACAGTTTTTTTTTTTCTCCATCTGTAGCAGAGCCTGAAATTACCACATCTCAGGCCAATAAAGGAGAATTCCTCAAGGACACACTGGTCTGCTTTCACATCCTGACACCATTACTCTGGTAGTGACATTAAAGCTGCAGCTACACAAAGCTAGCATGTTTGAATTGTGTGTTTTTCCGAAGATATTACCGAAGCAGGAAAAGATATTGCTTTCATTCCGCTATCTTATCTCGCCACGCTGCCTGCATACTGCTCGGACACGATCGGAAAATAACAGAACATATCCTCAACTAACAGTTATGGTGTCCTTGAAATCGTAAAGGGCCATTCTGCGACAAATTAGTGGTTAAAGTCGCTCCCCCGGAATTCCCAGCGTGCCAGTCAGCGGCGCCCCCCGCCTGATTTAAGATCATGAGCTTTCAGTGTTCGGCCAAATCCACATGACAATTCCCTTCATTCATGTGTTTTATGGAATCATCACTGTCACCACTCAAATGAGCACAGCAATATTTTGGAGAAATGCATGGCGGAGCAGGGCTTTTGAATATTTCATTACGCTGGTTATAAAAGCCAAAGGGAGGATAACATCCATTTCCTGAAGCTGTGTGGGTGTTGCTGTGTTGTAGCTTGCAGGGAGGCGCCGGGATTAGCGGTCGCCACCGGAGCGCTGCTGCGGCTGATGGCTTGTTTGTGTTGCAGGGTGCAGCTTCCTCAGCGCAGCGTGGTCCGCCTGCCAGGGAAGCTTCTGAGTGCGCTGGCTCTGGACTGTGCTGCCTGGCTTTCTACAGAGCATCTGCAGCAGCAGAGATAAGCGGCGACACAAGTGTAGCACGCACGCACACACTCTGTTGATGTATGACGTCATGGGCGGATCCGGCGCGCCCGCGCGAGCGTATGATGTTTTTCAAAAAATCTATTTTTGAGAGCCAGGGGGCAGATGGGTGAGGTTCTAACAGGTCCCCGAGGCCAAAAGTTCAGACATCGAGAGAAAAAGAGAAGTGTGTGACAGCTTTGGTGGATGAAAGTGGAGGAATTGGCATGAGAGACGTAAGGGATGAAGGTTAAAATGGTGTGAGCCATGTTGTTGAAAGGACTCAGTCACAGAGCATTGTAGTTTATTTTCCATTTACTCCCCTCGCCTTTTCACAGGCTCCAGTCACAGAAAACAGATCACTATATTTATTATTAATCCAAACATCTCCCTTCCTCCCACCGGGTTGTCCTGCCCTTAAAGCCGTGTGACCCTCCCCTGCTTTGGAGGCCAGGCCAGCCTCCCTGCGAGGCAGCTCCAGGTAATGGCCTGTGAAATGACTGGGCTTTTGTTGGTCGGGAGGCTCGCAAGAGACTCGGGAGGCATATTTATGGAGCTACTGTGGTCTTTCTCCTGGCCTCGGCACCTATAAATACACGAGGACGGTTGGCCCGCTAACACAAACAATGATGTGAGCCTGGACAGCCTGAAATAGAATCTGCAACTCTGCAGCTTCGTCTTTAAGTGGGAGGAAAATTAGATTTTGGACTCAAGTATGAATGCTGATTCACTTCTGGCAATAATGTCAAGATGCAATAAGACTGAATCCAAGTAGACTTTTTACTGGTCTGCTTGGTACCCGCCCTCCGACACCTGGCGCCAAAACAGACACAATGATTTCAACCCTCCTACATCCTGTGGAATTCTCTTAATCAGACACATTTGGTAAATCTGCCTCTCATCTGTGTGATTTATATAGTTTTTTCTTTTTCAATTCAAAGTTGTCTACAGTTTAACAGCCCAGAGCACCTCGCAGTCAGCTTGAATTTGGAAGACAATTGGTGTCAGCGAAAAGATGTTGGCAGGCCAGTTTTTATGTCTAACCTGGACGGGTTTCACTTTGAATGGAACGGCAACAGGCGCTGGCCAACAGCGGGGAGCGTTGCCGATCTGCTCCGTCCACATAGAAGGAGCTCTTGTTAGCGTCGGGCTTTAGCTGAGCAAAGCTGAACACACAGCAGAGCGGACTGGAGAGCAGCCCAGCCCTGGATACGGCAAACGTGGCTCAACTGATAAAATTGTCATTACCATGTTGGAGGCAGCTGGTGAGGTGCAAGGGCGAGTGAGGGAGACGGGAAGGGGGAGGAAGAAGGGTGAGAGAACACATCCTGTCAGGGTCGTTGGATTGAAGACCAGGCAGATATTGGTCTGCCAGAAACTGGCCAGTCATGGTTCCAATTATAGTCTGCAGATTCAGAATGTTTTTAGTAGTTTCTGTTTTATTCCTAAATCAAACCCTGACCCAGCCCAGCTTCTAAATAATAAATCTGACTCATGGATAAAACCCCAGAGCCTCAAATGTAGATTTGATTTCAAAGCAAAGTTCAAACTCAGTACCAACTAGTCAAACCAAGTAAACAAAATGGCACATTTGAAATTTTTTTGCAGTTTCAAGAGAAACGCTCTGGTTTTACTTCAAGCTAATGCAAGTCATGTAGTCCAGCGCAGTAATTGTGTCTTCTCCATGAGCACTTGTGTGACGTTACAGCTTCTAGCTGCCATTTTTTCTATTAGCAAGGCCCCGTTCCTTACCTGGTCATGTGATTTTTTTTTTACATTTTGGACTCTCAACCAATGATGGAGCAGCCACTGGCGGTACTGAACGTACTGCGATCAACAGTTTATGTCCAAGAATGCCAGTATCGGCCTTGAAAAGCCGGTAAGGTCAAACCCTAGCAGAGATAGCTACTGTTAAATCAAACATGCTGCTCCACTATGCTGAGAGAGGAAAAGGGGAAGAGTGTGAGGGTGGGAGGGAGAGGGGGAGGGAGAAGGTGGGTTTGGAAGGTGTTATGTTGCAGCGTGTGCCAGGGGAACTGTAAGGCTTGGCAAAGAATTGTGTGTTCAACAGCTGAATGTGCAGCTCGCAGAAGAAAAAAAACCGTAGCATTGCAGGTAAAGAAGAATTAGACTTATAAGACTTGCCTTCCAAACTCCTCCAGTCAGGGTTCTTTGTAGTCAACGTTGTGGCTGGATGAGGATGTCTGCCTCCCGCTAATGATCTCCAGAAAAACAAAAAACTTCCAGGCAGTTTCAGGAGAGAAGAAGCCAAAGATGGGAAAAGTTTTGATGTCGTTGACAGAGTGCAATTAGCTCATCTGCTTCAAACATCTCTTAGCTGTTCTGTTGTTCCTTATTGTAAAGTAAAACTGAAGTCAGAGCCTGACAAAAGAGTCTGACTCCATCTGCACGATACTAAAATGACACAAAGGTGTAGTTTTCTGCCCAAAATCTTGGATAAATATTAGAAGATACAAACAAAAACCAGAACAGTAAGTAAAACTAGATCCCCTTCAGTTGATAATATAACATAATATAATTAAAGCTGGGTATTATTCAGAGGAAACAAGCTCTGGTCTGTTTGAAGTGGACCCACCAGCTGTAGGGTGAAAGCATCCTTGGACCACAGAAACACTCACAGGCAGCATTCACCATGGAGACAGAGTCGTAGTTTGGCGCTCATACTGTTTTATTTTTTGAATGAAGAGCGGAGAGATGTTTGCACTCGCAACTTTTTTCCCAGTTGGCATCTTTTAGTGGAGCCATATGCTTGGTTGGCATGATGGGCTGAAGTCTGAGATGGATGCTGATAGAAAAATGATTCATCCAATCACCTGTCACGCATCCTTTTTTTCCAAATGCATCTACCCTCCAGACTCTTTCCAAAGAACTTTCTAAATTGCTCTAAACCATCTGCTACCAGAAATAATCTTTAAACACAACCAAAGATGGGAATCTATTTTAGCATTCCCTGGAACTCATCTGTCACTCTCCCAGTTTTCAGTACAATATGTTACACAAGATGTCAGTGGATGTTTCTGCAAATTGATTTAATTGAATTTCTTACTTGACAGATTGTTTAAACCCCTTTTTAATTGCGATGTTATCAAAGGAAACATAATTTGGACACAATTATATTCCAAAACTACAACTATGGATTGTTGGAGGAAAATTGAGAACATAATAGGAACATTTTTGTTTGTGTTGAATGTGCTAAAGCCTGCTTATCAGAAATGTGATTAGTGTTTGCTACTTGTCTGATGTGTGAGGTGATGTTGAACGTGTCACATGTTTATGGAACAAATTTACCAGCATCTCGTTTCATAGATCCAGGACGTTTGTTTGTTTTTGTAGCTCGGCTGAATGCAGCTAATTCGGCCATGGTTTTGTTGTGTTGCAAGAATATTAGATGATTAGATTAAGAGCACACCTGCAAAATAAACAAGAAGAATCTGTAATAAAACAAAACATAAACTTGAAATTCATTCTCGGTTCCTGGACGCCTTGAGATTTTTATCTAAATTGAGCAAATCTAAAAGCTGAAATGCTGTCAAAGGAGGGCACAAACATCTGGTTTATGTGAGGATGGGAGGTGAGCTGAGGTGACGCTGCATGCCACGCTCTGGTGGGTTGTTTATTTATTTATTTATGCAGCTTTAAAGGAAAAATTGAGACCATACATCACATTTGAAATGCAACACCGTATAATAATTGATTTATTTTCTTTTTTGGGTTACTTGATCGTAATGGATGTGTGTAACGTGTGTATAATATTACATTTACACCTCGAGCTATGCTATACGTCATGAATACACAAAGCACACTGCTGTTACAGGAGAAAGGTTTGATGTTATCTCGGCGGCATCTACTTTATGACATGAGATTAATACTTGTGAGTGTACATGCAGCACTCAGCATTGCTGCAACAACAAACACACCAATGCTGCGCCAGAGAGTAAAGCCAATGCCCCGAGGCTGCCGTTACTGCAGTGGGAAGTCAGTCGAGGTCATCAGAACAATTTTCTGAATACAAACTATTTCAAATGCAGTATTCATGAAACACTTCTGCAGCCAGAACAATAATCCACGCTCATTTTGCTGAAACATTTAATTAGCTTCCTTCCGAAGGCACCGATGCCTTACACAGCTTTTCAAACACAAAAGAAATAAAAGGGAATTGATCAGAAGCAATCAACTGAGCACCGCCTGTGGTGTCCAGACGTGTGAACATTAACGGTCATTTGAACATCGCTGTTCTGGAAAGTAAACCTTAGCCCCCTTTTTTGTTGCACTTCGAGCTGGGAGGGTGATGTAGGAGTGATAGAGGGTGAGTTTAGGTGAGAAGGGGAGGGGGAAACAGGGTGATGACACCACGGTGAAACTGGAGGTGTCAGTTCAGGGGGCTGGTGCCGTGCGGTTTGGGATGGCTGCTGATGTAAACTGTGATCTGTCTGTCGCTTTGACTCGCTGTCAACAGACTTTGCCCCCGTTAGAAGGCTCACCTGCTGCTGAGATCTGTAGCCTGCAGCAGCAGGAAAGTCAGATGCTGTGTTGAACAGATCTCCAACTGCTGGCGACGCAGAGTCATTTACTGTTACATTCCCAACCAAAATGTTGGGAATACTGCCTGGGTCGCCCGTGGGTGTGCATGCAAATTCCACATTTCGTCTCACAGTAACATTACTCTCGGCCGCCTAGCCCCCCTTGTGCACATGAAAAGATGTTGTTCAATTTAAATGCAAATTTCCTCATGGCAGGAGACTCACAATTTGGGTGACGGGGACTCGACTGTGCGGAATTATTTGGTTTAATTCAGAATGATAATGCATCATTTGATTAAAAACATATTTATTTTAAAGTTTCTATCTAGAAATAAACAGTTGATTGATTAATAGGGAGGAAAAACACGTTATTTGTGTATGGAAAAAAGTATTCCAATTAAAATTTTGCACCAATGAGCAAACTGCAAATGTTTGTCCAACAGAGGGCAAACATGCGGTCAATATTTCGTATGCATTTTCCTGCATAATTTCGCCAAAATTTCTCGGCAATCCTCTGCCTAAGAATAATTTTCTTTTGGACAGACAAAAGGAAATGATGAACCCGACATTTGACGTCTTCAGGATGAATTTAGGACTAATTTAGGAGAATACATGTGACAATCCAAATCAAACACCCCATTTTTATGCACATGCGTCCAGTGTCCTTAAACGTCTGATGAGACAGTCTTAAAACCTGAGACAGATCCGCGTCTGAGGCACAAAACAACACGCCTAAAACAGTGTGGATCTGTTCTCCTGCCAGGTTTGTCATCAAGGTTGCTTTCTCCCCAACTAAAAAATTATTCCCATTAGCAAAAGACAAAAATGTAATGAAGGGGTGAAAATGTGCCCACGTCCTTCAGACAACCGAATGACATCAACTCTAAAGTGTAAAAAATGCGGAGGGGGTGAAAGTGAGGTTTAAGTGGACGGTCGCACATGTGACTTTGACAGAGGAAGGCATTGATTCCATTTGAGGCCTGGAAAGAGAATCACATGTTCCCGAGCGTGGAAGTGTGAACAATCTCCCTGCTGTTTCACCAAAGAGAAACAGGGACAGACAGGAGGGGTGCTGAAAGACGCCAGTCAGTCGTGTCAAGTTGCACAGCGGCAAACCTGCTCCAAACTGACCCCTCTCCTCTGCTCCTCCACTTGTTGCTAAAGTTATAACAGATGCAGAAATGGGACGATTATTCAGCAGTGTGTATCAATCACGTGCTTGAGCAGAGGTGAAAAAAGTAAAACGTTGTTTTATTGTGTCTCCTGGCTGCGTCACTGTCTATTTTACAGAAGATCTTAGTTTGCTTTGATGCTGATTTGACTGTATTGGCAGACTGGTCCTCTAACGATGATGTTTTAAAATTAGCTGTGAAACTGTGTAAATGTTTTTTGCTCATCTTGGCAACGGCATCCTCTGGCAAACCTTTCTGTGTTTAGAGAGAACGTGCTTTCGGCCAAATCAAGGTTTATGATAGACTATCCCAGATGGGATGATGCAGATGGCTGCATGATCTGGCCTCTATAGGGACAGTTTTGAGCCTATACCCGGACGGTGTGCAGTAATCATTTATTAAAATAATAACTGTCCGTGAACGCATTACTTTGCCAGGATGTGACTGTGATGTTTTTTTATCCCCCCATGACAATAAGATGATGTCTTACTTCTCTCGCAGGAAAAATTCCTCAAGTTTAGGTCCCATTACCGTGCTCCTCCTGTAACGTCTTCATGGAAAAGTCATAATTGCGCACACATGCACAGACAAAATCACTCATATCCGCTCAGACATTTACTGCAGCTGTTATGTTTGTAGCACGGCCTAACTGCAGCGTTAATCATTTCTGCATGGTGGAGAAATCTGCCCGTTCCTCTCACAATTAATCCACATCCTCCACGCTTGGAAGGGTTAACACCGTGAGACGACAAATTATTCCCCACAATCCAGGAACCCATGTAAGTGCCTCTTTGCGCTACCCACAGATTGATCGATTGCTTTGTTTATCAGTCATAAAACTATTAACAATCAATCTTTCCCTTTTTTCTTCCATCTCTCTCTTCCCAGAGCAGTTGTTTATATGGGTAATTATACATTCATTAATGCATGGGTAGTTGTGCGTTAGTAAAATGATCTATGTGCGACTGGGATGCAGCGAGCCCAGATTACTGAACAGATTCCCATTGAGGAATCTTTTAATTAACGCCGTGGTTTATGTCTCAGGAAGGACCTTTTTCATGTCAGGAGGGAAAAGGATGAAGGTTTAGAGTGAAGGATACAAGATGGAGAGACAGGAGGAGAAGAGAAGAGGTGACCCAATTGAAAACCAGACCAATAAAAATGAAATAAGACCTTCTACGTGAGCTGTATCCGTATCTGTTCAGCAAAACTTTGGTGTGACCCTACTGCAGTCAGGCTTTATATCTGATGGTTTGATATTAAGCACACACACACATACACACACACACACACACACACACACACACAGCTCTGTGGTTAGTCTGAGTTTCATTCTGTTGCCTAATGTGGAACCGCACTGAAGGAAAACAACAAACAGTTGTTTTCGTCTCCACTTTTCCTTGAAGGCCGTGTTCTTGGATTGTTTCTTTAGTAAGGACAGAGCGGCCTGTCTGTAATCCTGTGTCCATCCTTTTGCTGCCGGAAGATGCACCAGCATTGAATAATACATCCAGACATGCTGTCAGAGATCAGCTGACCCTGAAACTATTGGATTTTACATTAAAAGGCCCAGTCTCAGAGATGAGCTCGGAGTTCTGCAGACGGTTTTGCTTGTCTATCTTCAGACCTTGCCTGAAGGTATGAAGTCGTGAGCTTAGTATGAGTTATGCAAGCTGGTGGAAAACTTTGGACTTTTCAATCTGTTTTTAATGTTGCTTCAGATATAAGCTGAAATTAGATTTTCCAAATATTTTCAGTTGCAATGTGCATTAATTAGCGAGTGACTAATTAATACATTAAATATCGTTTAATAAATACCCGTCACTGCATCAGCGAAGAGTAATTAGGGGCCTTTATCATCATGATTAATTGTAATTTTATTGTAGCATTGTAGTGCATCAGTATGCACATGTTGGACCCAACTTTTTCAGGGTCACTGACCTTGGAACCAGATGCTCGTTGCATCTGTAGACAGATTATTCTGTACCCGGGCTTTTAAAACCGGCCAATGTTTTGATCAAGCGCAATCCTTCTGTTCGTGTGTGTGTGTGTGTGTGTGTGTGCGCGCGCATGCAGTGATGACTAATCATTTGAACCGAATAGTTTCTCCTCTGGAAGCCCTCTTTGCCATGTTTTTTTTATCAGAGACGTGTTCCTTACGATGCCATCAATTATTGACACTAATGCTCCGGTCTTCACCCTTCGTCAGGGTCAGAGTCACGTGGACACACACGGAAATGAAAGATTCATCGATGTAATGTTGGACTTGATGAAAAGCACTTTTATTTAAGGTAGCATGCCAAAGCTGTAGATGAAAAAAGAGCAAATGAGCCACAGAGTGTACTCCGGAAGGGATTAGATAACATGAGTTCATCAAGTTTACCGTTATGCTTCCTCCCTGCAGAAATGTGCACCTCTCCCTCTCTCTCTCTTTTTCTCTCTTTCTCTCTCCCTCTCTCACTCCCACTAACCTCAGTTACGCGTTGACCGCTCTTTGATGTCATCAGATTTGCAGCATACCCAGCTGACGTATAATGTTGCATATGTAGTTTTCTCAGCTTTTTCGCTTTGTCCTCCTAAATATTGTGTGTTCTTGCAATTTTATCCAATTACTAACTTCAGAAGGGGAAAAAAAAGGCAAAACCAAGACATAACGATTTTGCCTGACTGAAACGATAAAGGAAAGGTACATCATCAGACTCTCAACGTTGTGACTTAACCACAGAAAAATCGCCGCTAAATACATGAGAGATGACTGATGGATAAATGTATCAATACTGTAGTCAAACACAAAAGGATCCAAAAATATTTCTACCTTAATAAGAGCAACATTTTAATATTATAATGTTTTGGACATTTTCTTTGAAGAAGATTCTCTTTTTCAAAGAAAATCAGGCTAGTCTGTTAAAATTTGCTTTAGTAAATTTCATGGCTTTAAAAAATGTGTCAGACATGGCTTTATTATTTCCAAATTATGCAAATCCTCCACTTAAATGTGATGTGGTGACTCGTGCGCCGCTGCGGTAGACGTGATCAATGACTGCTGCTGCTGCTGTCGCGGGTTGTTGATGTTTGCCTCTCGTGCAATCGCCCGGCAATCCCTCTGCCTGCTGCGTGGCACCTCGTAGCCCCCCACACCCCCCACACCCACCGCCACTCCCTCATATTTGTGTCACGTCACCACTGCGGGAAGAAAGTGGAAACTGATTAGAATTAAAAAAACATAAAGGAGATACAAAAGGGAGCAGAGAAGCCGGTTTTTTGAGGGATTTCCAGCTTGTGCTGTGAGAGATGTGGGTGTAATTCAGCGGGCATGATGTTTTTATTTCAGGTTAAATCGATTAGAACCTTCAGTCTGGGACATGCACTGATGAGTGTTTTCTATCACGGAGAATGTATCTTCCCTTTCACTTTTTTAGCCCACAGTGACATTCTTTTGTTTCATGATCACCCAAAATCTTTTCCCTGCTTTTTTAAAGCCTCGCTGTTAACTCTGAACCCATCCTCGCTGCTCTTCGCCACCCTGACTCTGGACTCGTCTGAGTCTAAAGTCTGTCCCAATAAGGAAAAGGCGCCGTGAATAGTGGCGGCGAAACCGGCACCGGGCTTAGCCGATCAGTAAGACACAAACTCCTCACACCAGCGAGATTTCAGCCCCAGCTTAAAGGCTTCTGGGGAATGGATTTGGACTAACATCACATGAAATTGCTTCTTCAAAGTCTCCTTATCTAGGCAGGGGAAAAATCTCAAAATGGTTTTGCAAGTGGTTTTAGCACTAAAAAACATGCAATCACGTTTCACACTTTTAAATTACATACTTAGCTATTTTCCTGAGCAGGGCAGAGGGTCAAGTGCTTAAAGATTTGTCCCCTTTCACTCTGTTTCAGAAAGGTAGCAGTATTGGTCTTATCTCACGTTCACAGCGAGGAGTCAGGCCCATTCTAAAAATGCCTATTTCTGGCAGATGAATACTGATGAGCATTATGTGAACACATGTGGTGGCCTGGTCTCAATAGCAATAAACTTACACACAAAAACAAACTGAAATAGAAGCTGATGGGGCTCCGTTCCCATCGGAGAGACTTAAACTTGGCTAATCTGATATATTCTAAGCCCAAAGCAGCACTGTTGTATGGCTGTTGTTTGTTCACCTAAAATATGGGCCGTCAGCAATATTTATAGTTAAAGCCGTGGTTTCCGCATGCTTGACAGTCCTGTTTTCCCCTAGGATCCAAATGTGCTCACATATGGAAAAATCCATCCCGGCCCGTCGTCATGAAGAACCATAATATTATTTCATGAACACGCGTGAGGGATTTTTTGACTTCAATAACTATTATGACAATGTGACTTCGTAGATCTGCCATTACAAAGGTCCCATTTGGGTAACTGTGGCCTTTAAATGCCACATTACTACAGCATTATCAATGAAGAACGAGTCAAACTTGGCCAAATGTTTCTATTTCTTCTTTGTAATGGGAACATTCAGCAAAGTTTGACCATCCAACCTCTTGAATATTCCACAAATGCGAAAGTGACTGTAGTTAAAGGTGGATGACACACAGATTTTAGTTTTTACAGACTTGCTCCTCTTAGTTTTGCTCCTTTTATCACAAAAATGCAGTGCAGGATCTCACAGGGCTTTAATAAGCATAAAGGCTGTCAGTGTTACTGACCTCGACAGGCTCAGGAAGGTCGTTCCAAAGTGGAGGAGCCCACTTTCATTTGGTTTCTAACCTCCACTTCAGATCAACAGTAACGGCCTCACCTGAGCAGCTGTCAGAGGAATCAAGGTATGATTTTCCTAAAAGAGGCTGCACCACAGCAAGTTAAATGGCAGCTGCCTTAAGTCATATCGTGATTATTTTAGGAGAGTTAATAACCTCTGAAGGGGATAAAACCGAGACTGAAAGTAGAAGGCTTCATGTTTGCCAAAATTATATTCATTTTGCTGTTGGAAACAATCAGTAGGAGCTATTTGTTGTCTGATGCCAGTAATTTTTCTTTTTTTTTTCATTGTATGTTTTATTTTCTCCATTGTTGCTGTTGCTGCTTTTGCCCAAAGGTCACTGACGAATAGCCCAGTAACATAATACACATTTATTTATTTGGGTCACTTGATTTTCTCTGAAAAGACCTGCCTGGCACGGTGTTGCAGCAGTCGATAGCTAAAAGTGATGAAATCATTATTGTGAAATAGGAACTGGTGACTGGACACGACGAGCTGACATTCATTTATGGAAATCAATTTCAGTCACCGCTGCGCTGGTAGCTTTGGTCTGAGGGTGGGGGGGAAAGAGCAGACGTTATCATTGACATCTGCAGCGCGGGACTGCTATTATTCATTTAGTAACTGTAGCTCTCTCACTCTCCCTCCCTGATCCTCCCCTTCCCGCGTGTGCGTGTGTGCACGGTGGTTATGTATGTATTACAGATTTAGATAGGCCATGACTCACCACTCCTCCGCTGTCCTCTGCTGTTCTACACTGTATCTGAACTGGTGAGCAGAGATTACTCTTTAAAAAAAGGAACGACAGACCAACAGAAACACATGCTGGCACACTAACCCTCCCATTGGCTTTGCCTGTTGAATAACCTGTGTTGCGTAACTGAGGTCAGGCAGAAAAAGAGGCAAATCATCCCCTAAGACACACAGACTCCCATTTCATGCTGTAAGTAGGTCACAGAGTACCAGAGAAATAATAACACACATGTCATGGCAGATTACATGGCTGGGATCAATAGCCTTTACTGTCTGTGCATGAAGGCATCATTCTACCCAGCCCTCACGTGGAAAAAGAGCTTGTTGTGGCTGGGTTTGATTGTTTTATGGCTTGATGATGATGAGGATGTGGCCCACTGACACAGAGGCACACATGTGTTCTGAAATCTACACCACAGGGCAGCCCGAGTCTCCGAAACCACGGAGGGCAGTGAGGGTGTGAGGAGGCGTGAAGACTCCACACTCACACTCCACCTTATTCTTCCCCAGAAATCATGCATCAGTGCACGAATATTGAAATCTGGCTCCAGCCTGTGCAACACACCCTCCCAACGTGAACCTCCATCTGATGAGGCATCACACAACTGCCTTTCTGTGTTATGAATATCAATACTCTCCAAACGTGAACTAACGAGCCAGATGCAAAACTACATTGCTTAGTCGATCAAATTTTGCTTTCGGGTCAACCGTTACTGCTTGTTATTTCTTATGCAGATGACTGCAGAGACTGTCGGGTTTTATTCAATTTCATTTCTGAAATTACCCAAATTATATGGCAATATTGAGTAAACAGCTTGTAAACATCAGCCATGCATTAAGAAAACTCATCCTTTTTACACCCAATTTAAAACTAGGTAGTAAATTCCACATATTTCCCTCTATCTTTATCAGACAGATGAGCACTGCATTCACCCGTCTTCCCTTTATTGTTTTTTATTACTGTTATTTTTGCTGTTTTTTGAATTCATGCTACGGAAACAGAATGAAAGAGGTGACTTCTTCTTTTCCTAAACCTCAGATATTTTTAAAAAGCATTAGCAGTGCTCATATCCTGCGTCTCCCCTGCTCATCTGAGGCTTCAGTGAGACCCAGCAGACGCACATGTGCGCCCACAAACATTCCCGCTTTGATACAAATCCCTGTGGCGAGCTTCTATCATCTCCAGCAATAACGAGCTGTCATTGGACCTCACTGATGTATCTGTCTGGATGTGTCAGCCAGCGAGCGGGCTGACTGAACGCCGGGCTGCAGCAGTTCACCACTTCCAAGGCCTGCCAGTCAGCACCGGGGGCACCTGAGACAAGCCTGTGTCAGTGAGGGATTATATCTGAAGGCTGACACCGGATCAGAGGCACAGGGGGGGAAATATCAGCCACACCGACGTTTGACCCCACCCCCAAAATGAAAAGAAGTTCAGAAAGACGGCAGAGTAAGGTGATGAGGGGCTGACAGATAAATGTCAGGTTTTCTCAGGAAGATTTTTTTTTTTTTTTTTATCTGACCAGCTTCTATTTTATAGATAAGAGAAAAGATAGTCCATTATTAAAGGTTTTGCGTGGGCATAAAAACATTTGCATTTACATGGAGGAATGAGTTCAAAGTAAGTTAGCGGTCACCTTGGGTACGTCAGATCGGAACGTCACCATGATACAAGATAAACCTAAATAACCCCCCGCAGATAACTCTCAGATTCAGCCATCACAACCCTTTCAGTAATGTATTCCCTTCGCATTGCACGAGATATATTATCTAGCCTCCCTTATTGCGTCGGTGATAAATGCAGCGCGCATTAACTCCACAAAATGTGTTTCTCCTATTTCCACAATAAAGGGGGCCTCACTTCCCCTGACCTTCAGCAGGGCTGCAAAGCCAGCACAAAATATGCATTTAGAAGAAGCAGCAGGAGCGGATGCAGGGGTTGCAGGAGATTGCTTTCTTTTGTACGCCGTCATGCAGGAACATGCATCACTGTCCGCCTCCGACAAACAGCCGGTAATATGCAGAAATATTAAGTAGGATCAGCAAATAAATATATGGAGAGGAGCCAGCGCTGTGACAGATGTTGGCTATTTGCATGGAGCTCCTCTGTCATGTCATTAGCCAAATCTCTCAGGCAAGCAGGCAAAATGAATGAACGGTTTCCCCGGAGCAGACGGGCAGACCTGGAAAGTATCTACTTTTTCTGCGAGCCCGGCGCTCGCTCATGTGTGAGCGGATCTCGGTGTGTATTTTTCATGCAGCCGACCCGGCTGCAGAAACTTTGTTTCCCGCCAGTGTGGGGAGAGTTGTCTCGGGCCCGTTCCGATCTTTGAACCTGCCTCATGCTTTAACATTTATGCGATGTGTGTGTGTGTGTTTGTGCGCTTTTCTGAGGTGCATGCATTTACACATGTGGGTAGGCTCAGGCTGTACATGTATGTAGCACATGATCCATGGTGTGTGTTTCCTATAAGGCAGCAGGATGGTGTATTAAAGATTGATTTAGTCAGTGGAGCAGAAAAGGTGTGTGCGCGTGTCTGTGCATATATGTGAGTGTGTGTGTGTGCATGTGCGTGCGTGTGTGTGTGTGTGTGTGTGTGTGTGTGTGTTTCTCTGTGCTTGCTAGTCAAGGCCACTGAGTTTCATCCCACTGAAAACAGACGCCCAACTGTATGGCTTCAGGGACAGCGCGTCTGACCTCCACCCAGCTGAACATAAATGAGTAAAGCAAAAATGCAACACAGAACAATCTTCTTTATTAACCCCCTCAGGTGCAAACATGCTCCTACAATCAGCCCTGACATTGTTTGCGTCGCTGGGCGTATCGAGCACGTCGCCAGAGTCAGCTCTAATGGCGTGGGTCATCAAGCACTATTGAAGACAGGAAGAAAAACTGAATCAGAATAGAGGTATTGATTTGAAAATGTCTTGTTGTGTTGTTTCTTAAAGCTTTCATCTGTATTCCCCCCCCCCACCCCCCCTACTGTGTTGGCAGAAAGCCTCGGGTCACGTATGGGCAGTTTATAGAACCAGATCTCTTTTTTCGTACCTATGTGGATACGCACTGATGCATGTATCAAATCTTGTCAGCTGCAGAATACATATGCGAGGAGGCGGGAGAGTAGTATATCTGACAAAGTGCAACCAATAAAGTATAATTCATGGCTGTTACAGTATCTGTAGATACTACTCATTACTCTTGTGTTGTACTGGGCCCCAGAACAACAGCCCTCATCACTATATTGATTGCAAGACACCTTCCGATGGGTTTTTTCTTTCTTTTTTTTTTCATTTTCTCTCAGAGTGGGTGATTGAGAGAGCAGAAGAATTGCTAAGAATGGAGGCTGTTTGGGCCGTGGAGGTGGTCTCCTGCTGCAGTGATGGTGACAAATGGAATCTGCCATCAGAGTCTGGGATGAAATTATATTTGTGCCGGAGAAAAGATGTTACGTTGAAAAATTACCTGTTGAAGGTGAAAGTCGGTCATAATTGAACAAAAGTATTAAAGTATGTGTGCTTGGGTCAAAAAGTCAGCGGGTCTGGCTGCTCCTGGGCCTGCTGGAAGACAGACCCATGTCCTCCTTTGCTGCTGATCCCACCAGGAAGCATAGCCTGTTATCAATGGGCATATTAG
Source organism: Tetraodon nigroviridis (assembly GCA_000180735.1). Taxonomy (NCBI): domain Eukaryota; kingdom Metazoa; phylum Chordata; class Actinopteri; order Tetraodontiformes; family Tetraodontidae; genus Tetraodon; species Tetraodon nigroviridis. The sequence goes on along the minus strand of CAAE01014577.1, from coordinate 3,090,169 downwards.
TAAAAGTACACCTAAATAGTACACAATTGTTTCTTTTGCACAATATTAACACTTATTAACACTTACAGTCCGTTATCTTTGATTAAACTTCAAGATTTGTTTTGCAAAATAGGAGGAAAGATTCTAATTTTCTTAAAATGTTCATTAACTCCGATGAAAATATCTTCCTATCCACACAATGTTCCTCCTTGTGCTGATAAGGTCAGAATTTCTCGTTCAGTTTTTTTCAGAGTTAAATCTCTTCTAATTTTCTTCATTTTATACAACATCCCCATTTTATCTTTATCTTCTTCTTTTTTTTCTCCAT
>CAAE01014577.1:3050848-3089787 GCA_000180735.1 Tetraodon nigroviridis | reverse complement strand
CATCCCTCGCTTGCTATCACTCCTGTTTCAGGTTTTTGGGTTTTTTTTTCATTCCCAGTTTGAGCTCTCAGTCTAAATTCAAAGTCTGCAGATGTAATCGCATGAAATCTGTCAGCCATTGATTGCAAATGTCACTTTGATGAAAAACAGGGGGGGACAACTCGGTTCTCATGTCAGATGAGGATAATTAAGATGTGAATATGACTGGACCAGACTGGACTAGACTGGAACTGAACTGGGGGCTATGGAACTAGTAAAATAAATGAAATTGTTACTATATTTAATATTTAGGACATTTAAAAAAAAAAATGCCAGAAACACAAACTCAGCAAAACTCTGTGTTTAATGGAGCTCTCGGGGCAGGTTTGTAACTGTTGCCGAGCTCATATCAGTCACCGATTTCCTTTTTTAAGGGATGAAGTCACCGTCTGTGGCAACGACTGACAGCTTTGGCTCAAAAATTATTTTCTTAGTGTCGTTTTACGTTTTCACTGCATTTGGAGTTCTCTCCTCAGCCCGTCTTGTTTCATTTCATCAACCCTTTTAGCGACTGCTCCTGGACTTGATGACACCTTGGATTTTTACGCGGACGCTGAAATACGGTCATATTAGAGATAGGTGCTTTCCGTTTGACGAGCGTAGCTTAATCTAAATCAAGATATGGGCCCCCCCGGGGCTGGCGCTGTAATCATGTCAACCTTGCGATGGCTCTGACTGTCACTCTCTCTCCATCTCACTTGATTATTGGCTGAAATTATTGAGCAGATTTAGATGGCATCAGGCTCTTAGGTAATCAGGGAGTGAACTGGGCTGAATGTATGGCTTCATGAGGTCACATGGGTCATCTCAACATCTGGATTTTGGTGTGTAGCATCAGGTCTGGTCAATTTTTACCCAAAAAAGTGCTACCTAAATAAACATTTCATGAAGTTACATATTTGATTAAGGGATTTTTGGTGGTGCCAGGGAGTCTCCTTTAATCAAGCAGTAGTGTTAATTGTGTAATAGGCTCGTCTGTTTTCATGCTGTCATGTCTCATTTGCATATTTACGCCCGTGTGTTAATGAGAAGGGCTAGATTAAAGAAGTGGGGGAGGGACATGAAAGTAGCCCCGCCCCTCAATATCGCTGATTTATTAAGGCTCATTACGCTAAACTGCACTGACCTGCCTTTTAAGGACAAGGCCGAATTAAATTTCATGGACAGATTGCTGCAAAATATACTGTAGCAAGCGGCATTCGTGACTTTTCCCAATGCCCTAATGAATAAATTACGATCAGAGGAGAAATTCTTCTGTTGGGGTAGCATTTTCATTAGGCAAAAGACAAATGAATGACTGAATTCTTGTAAATGAGAGCAGGATGGGCGGAAGACTTCTTCTTCAGGACCTCACCGCCGCAGGGCCACAAGTAGTGAAGAGCCAGTTCTCTCCGGCTTGTCGCAACGATGCAGAATAATGAAAATAAGTGTGTCTATCGGAGCAGTTAATCTCATTTGGCCTGTAACATTAGACTACGTTTTCATCTCAGACTAAAGATCCCTTGTTCACCGCTCTTTTTATGTTTGCATGTACTGCAGAGGGTGACACACACGTGCACGCACACACACAAACACACACAATCCCAGCCTTCATGCAGACACAGTGGTTTAGCGGGCTCAGACAGACAGTGGCTTCACTCCTCTGTTCTCTTGCCTCCCTGGGCCTCCTCCTCCTTTTCATGGAACAACACAGGACTCCTCTGAGCCCTGAGGAGAAAGAGCAAAATTTACAAGAGGAACACAGGGGATCAGTGGTGCTGTTGTGTACTGGCAAACAGCACCCCTTTGACAGGGAAGCAGAGGTCAGGGCACGACTCCAGAAGCACGCTGTGTTCTTTGGTGTCTGTGTGTGTATGTGTGAGTGTATGTGTGCGTGTATGTGTTTGTGCATGCATGGGATTATGTGTGTTTTGGCATTTGTATGTGTTTCAGCCTCAGGGTGTATGAAGGCCTGTTTGCTAATGTCACGGTAAAGCCACAAGCAGTTTTTTTGGCAGTCTGAAGTCATATGACAGCGCGGTCTATAATCTTTTCATCTACACTGTAAGCTATAGTATTTGCTTGTGTTGGTGTGTGATGAGCCCTTGCATAGCATCACTCCTTATACCACAATTTCTCTTCATTTCCCACTGCTCCGTAAGTGGCTTATCCACTTTAAAGCCTGTAAATAAAGGCAGCACTCTGAGTTTAATAGGATTATACCGTTAATTTTCACCAGACCGGCCCCAGTAGACAAGGGTACTTGGTCTTTTTTGATATTCTAACATTCTTTCATCAAAGATTGTTGATTTTCATTATAACTTTTTAGCTTTTGACTGGCATTATGTGCTGAGAACTGTGGGTAGTTTTACACTTTTTGCTGTTTTTGCTTTTTAGACGGAAAAGTTGTATCATGTGCATATGTGCAAATGTGTCTATCTGGGATGAACTTTGTTTGAAAGTGTTAACTGCTGCCTATACAACTGCCGCTGGCAAATCATAAACTAAATCATAAACTACGTCAACTTCTCTTGCATGTTTATTAGCTGCCTGCACCCAGATTGTCATTGTGTAAACAACCATTATTCAACATTTTAAATGTAATGATTGGTCATAATTAGCTTCCATAAAAATCTTTGGGAAAAGACGTTTTATTTGCCCGACCATAAACCCTAAATATATGTTTTAAACATGCAACAATTCTTGGTCAGAAGCTCAAAAGCAACAGTGTTCATTTGAGGTGACCACAGTCAACAAGACAGGGAGATTCGGTTTTGTTTTATGACCCTTTCTTCAGCTAAACATTAGGCTGAATTTGGTTTTAGGGTTCATGGAAACTAGATGAATTTTTAATTCTGTTCCTTCAGCATAACAACATTAGATATTTTTTAAATTCATTTCCAAAGTATGTACAAAAAGGCCCTTGAACAGAGTTGATGAGACATAATTACAAGCTGTAACAGAAATGTAAGCAGACAAAGCAAGAATAATCCCAGGCCCGTCCTGCATAGTCCGCTCATGCTCAGAGTGCAGCAGCGATGTGATCTGGTGAGAAGTGCAGCCAAAAATGAAAACGTTCCAATTGCAAGTAAAGAAAATCTCTTTCCAGCTGAATAGACTGCAACCAGAATAGATCAAACCTGCCAGTAAAACCAAATTTCTGAGTTTCATTGACCCTGACTATGTGTATTTTACCTGCAACAGCTTCCATTCTCTAGTGATGAAATCTAAAATGAAAATGTTCTTTCCACTACAAAAATACCACTTTCTAGACTAACACTAACCAATTTCATTATGCAACAGCTAGGTAAGAAACTGAAATACAGCCTGGACAGACCACCAGTCCACCACAGGACTCATCACAGTCGCTAACACAGTTACAGTTAGGAAAGATTTAGAGCCTGGGCAGGAACCGTACCCAGAACCTCCTTTCTGTGAGGGGCCGTGCCATCATGCCTTTCATTTATATTATTTTCAAAAAAAGGATTTTTAACACTTGCAGACAGAATCCCACATATTAAACAGGCCCAGTATCGAAAAAAAAATCAGAAAAGGAAAAAAGAAAACATCAACCAAACGATTGTGTTGTTTTGTGTAGATTTATGATGCTTTTGGTCAGTGAATTGAGACTGTTTGAAGGAGTTTGAAGAATGCCAAAGATTATTTATGGCACAAAACGTGTGATATATAATAGAGTGATATGATGTAGAACGACACAGTCACCAATGGACTGCTGCTCAAAGAATGATCAAAACGTATCTGTGCAGGGGTGTTGATTTCATCCCAGCACCAACATCAAGACTAACGAGACATTACAACAGACTTCAACTCATTTGAAAGGCATCAGCGATGGGTGGAGAAGCGGCATCAAAACACCATTTACCATCAGAAAAGTGACAGGAAGCAATAGGACAACCTTCATTCCAACCGAGCGGACGGATGGATGATGGAGCGGTGGAGCTGAAAGTGCAGTTGAAGTGTTTCTCACGTCTGTGTGTGTGAGTAATAATGGGCGCTAGCTGCCTTCCCCCTTCCCCATTGCTCTCGGCATCCTTGGCGTAACAAACCCGCTGGTAACCTGTGCACACAAACAAAACCTGACGACACTGGAGAAAACCATGAGGATGTAGGGTCAAAGGTCAGGCTCTGTGTCCCTGTTCAATCATTCAGTGATGGAAGCCAGGCAGTGATGGCTAAAGCAAAGCTCATCAGGATAAAACAAAAAAAATCAATAGACTGAACACAGATGTGTCAGTACCTCACACACACACACACGTCTGGGAAACACACAAGTGTATCTGAGATCTGTGTTGCCCTGAAGACAGTGAGTAAAAAGTAAGAGCTGTAATCACCTGCAGAAACAATATTTATTTTAAGACAATGATATTAAAAAGGCTAGTGAGGTAATTTTTTCCCTGGGCTGGAGACGGTGACATAAACAAGCCATTGTCTTTGATCAGCATCACATCCAGAGAACTTCCTTTACTCTCCAAGGTATTATATCATATCACGCAAACTGCTAAAAGCAGGCAATTATCCAAGTCCTTCTGTGCATATCAAACAAACCTCAGACACCTGTTTCCTATCTTTACGTGATTTTTTTTTTTTAATACAAAAATATTTAGTCGACACACCTAAGTTTGACCTTATCTTCAGGAGGAGGCAGTTCACTATTGCACACGGTTATCTGCTGTTTTGCACCCACTGGCTTTCACACGCGTGTCGTGTAACTGCACATGAGCCCACAGAGAGTGGGAGGGGTGTGGGGGTGGGCGGTTGTTGATTGTTTGTGGTCTCTGGTAACAGATGTCTTCCTGTGCGAGTCCTTCCACTTAATGATTCCCCTGTTCGACTGTGGCAGATAGCGCTGTTACTCCACACTTTATTCCAGGGGAAATGGTGGGGGCTAATGTCAGCTTTTCTCTCCACTGCTACCTTATTCCCATCTAGATTATGGACTTGAACGACTTTTTTTCCGTTGTAATGGAATTTCCAAGTAAAGTTCATTGAATAGATCTCCACTCTGCTGCCCTAACAGGCCAGTAATTGAATTGAAATCAAACTTAATTGGATTGGTGACGGAATGCCGCAGAACACTGAGTCTTTTCCTGGGAAGGGGATGTACAGAACAGGACAGTGCGAGTGTGTGTGTGTGTGTGTGTGTGAGCGCGTACGTACATCCATGAATGGAGTTCAAGATGGAGCTGAGGCGACGCTTGGCGATGAATTTGATTAGACTAATCTTTTTTGCAGTGAGAGTTCAGGCCTTTTTTACAGGGTGGATGATGGTTCCCAGCGAGCCGGTTGGATGCTGACAGTCAGCAGACGTCAGACGTTTCAGCGCTGCGCCGTGAAAACGCGGCCTGTTGCGGCTCTTACGTAATGTCTTTTGCCTCCGTGCTCTCGCTCCAGGCACAAGAACCCATCAACAGGTAGCACAAAATCAGCAGGAGATGCACGTCACACCTGTTGTTTCCACCTTTTCCATCCAGGTTTTCCCCTCCTCCAGCATGCTACTGTCTCGTTACTGGTGTTTCTTCACGATTCTTGTCCATTTACAGACTGTCAGGTTTACCCAACTGTCGCTCTGAAATCTGGCCTCTTCTCCTCTCTTCTGCTTTTGTTTATGGGACTGTTTGTTTTTCGTGTTCAGCTCTTTTTTCATATATAATTTGTGGCGTAGGTTAGGGCTTTCATCGAGACCATAATTAAAGGCGAGGGCTAGATGCACCGATGCCACAGTGACCCGAGTCGCCTCTGTAACCACACATGTTATGGCTGGGGCTTCGCAGGTGGAGTTCTGATCACTCGGACAATGGTTTTTACCAGAAGTGCATGCCTCCTTCCTCCTCGTTATGTAATAATAATGCAATGATAAAACTTTGCTGGCTGCTGCTGTTGACTGCTCTTTTTCTTCATCCCACCTAAAGGCCCTAATGGCAGATAAAGCAGCGTGCTGCCTGCGCTTCACTCTTGTGGACTCTTCAGCACAGCTGAAGTGTCTTCAAAAGTGGTTAAGTGCATCTGTTGCACATAATCCCCCTGAAGTGTGCAACTTTTATTTTTTGCATGCAGAGTGCAACGATGTAAACGTGTTTGTGTTTTCTGCTCCACGACCAATTTGTACGACGAAGTTAATTCAGACGGGCTGCTAGGTTATTTAAAATGGAAGCTGTCCAATTTGAACGAGTATCCAGCTGTGGGAGTCCAGGCGGTCCCCAGGGCCCAGAGTGTACATGAAGTCTTGATTTTGCCCAAGGTTGTTCTGTAGATATGAGCAGCTCCAACTTTTTTCCCTTACATCGCTTTTTCTCATTAGAACTCATTTCGGACTTCATTTTAGCTGTAGGGTCCAACAGGGCTCCAATTAGATGGACGACAGAATTAATGAAATCTCTCTCTCTGTCTCTTCGTCCTCTTCCTCCTCTTCCCTTGCTCTATTTATCCCAGTGCTCAGGGGGACACTCGGTCTGGATTCAGTCATTGTGGCGGCGTTTCTTCTCTTACTAAATTAAATATGTGTAATTGAAGGATTCATAAACAGATCTAACCTTGCCAGGAGCGATCCAGGGCCAATGCTCAGGAGATCCATCCCTATATGTCAGAAGAGAGGCTTCAACCAGGCTGGAAAATTCAAAACTTATGTAAATTTAAAGGTACTCTTGGAAGTTAATATAGGAATTGAAAGTCACTGGTGCCTTTTGAGTATAGATGTTTAATTTTATTCTGTACAAATCTGATATTAAAAGTAAGTTTATGGAAATAAATTATGCATAAAATACAATTATTCAGTGTTATGCAGCCTTACAATCTCCCGGAGCCTAAAGCCTCGAGAAATCTGCTGTGGCAGAGAAAAACATTCCAACTGGAGGAAACTTTGAGCAGGACCAGGCTCAGATGGACGGAGACCCTCTTTCTGATGAGCATCCAAGTAAAGGAGGAGCAGAAAGGGTGGAAAGAGAGAATCACATTCGTATGTCTTAGATGCAAAGTCCATTACTCACTGTTTGCATGCTAAAGACACATTTGTGATTTTTGGGCTCGGTTTGGGGTTGAGGCATCTGTAAATCATTATGTTGGGTTTTCTTAATTCCTAGGTGCAAATCCCATCTGCTGTTAACAGAACATGATGAAAAAAAATGAAATTAGGGCCTTCATTGTTCCTCCAAGTTCTTCCAAATTGCATCCAAGCAGAGCAACTGAGTGCAGAATGTCCGGAGTTTTCACTCCTGGCACGAGGGAGTGAGAGAGAAAGAGAAATGCTTCGAGTCATTGACTAGTTTCTCACTTTTGTAGGCATAACACATGACATAATGTCTCCCGCAGACGGCAGAAGCCGAAGCCAGACAGTATTGTGTCTGAGTAAACTCTCTCCTTGCAGCGTGTCCTCTTGTTTGTTTGCGCTTTGTCTCTCGTTTTCCTTATCTTACCTTTCAGCGGCGTGACGCTGGAGAGATGAAAAGCTGTTTGAGCTTCAGGCATGCGGGCAGCTCCTCTTAAGTGTCAGGTACAGTGTGGAGAAACACGCATTTACACCAATCTGGTTCAAAAACAAGCAGGAGCAGAATGGGATGACTCACTGCAGCGTGTGTAAGTGTTACTTTCCTTTGCTGTCCAGGTTGAGGACATCATAAAAACGACACATCATCCTTTTTAAACATTCATTTGCAGTCTGTCACGTGGATCTCACGCAGTTTGATGACTAAATGTCAGGAGTTCCCACAAGCAGCAATTTTCTGGGAAAATGAAGTTCATACTGCAGCGTTGACCTGACGCTTTTTTTATACCTCGTAAACCAATGTTTGGACCATTGTGGCACATTTTAACCTACCTGTTGCTTTGACTGTAAATTCAGGTTTTCAAGGTTAAAATCTTCAAAATCTTTCACACCAGCTGTTCATGGGAAAGTTCCAACTGATTGGTTTTAGATAAAAACAGACTCAGTGCTTATTTGAACAACACAAGAGAGCTAGTAACCTTTAGTGGTTGTGTATAGCCACAAGAGAGTGCTTACTTTTAACACACAGTTGTGATTTGCAAAGGATTGTTTTCTCTCTCTCTCTCTCTCTCTCTCTCTCAGAATCACATAACAGAGATATTGTCTTTAGTGGCAATGAGACATCACCTCATATACCGCTGCCTAATGAATGCATAGAAAAGCTTATGTTCATTTTTTTTCCAGCTCTACTATCAATAAAAAAGACACATCCATTAGTGCAAGCAAGGCAAGTCTGGGGCAAACACTCCCTCTAGCATTTAAACAACCCTCCACTGGGACTCATTCTCCCAGACTCCCCTGGGGCAGGGGCACACCATTGTCAGGCCCCCGAGTGCTGCTGGGATCTGTTTCCCTCCAGCCTGCTTTGCCCGCCTCTGGAAGCAGGAGACGACAGACTAAAAACACAACAACAGCAAGCTCCTTTTCGCCGCTGCTGATGCCTTTTCCTGCGAGTGCCCAGTCGGGGACCGCATATTCAAATTAATGGATGAGAGTCAGGAAAGTGAAAGATGAAAAATGTGCGAGGAAAGGCTCTGACTTTGAGTAATGCTGGTAATTGGAGGGAAACATATAGAAATGCAGTGGGCATGTATTAGCAAATGAATGTGGAACAAATCCCTTCCTGATGCACGGCTCATTACTTATTGTATCTTTGTAATTGGGAAAGCTGCAATGCAGACACAAATTTGTCCACGCAGATCCGCCGCTTTAGAATCAGGAAAGGAGCAGGTTGCTTTTAGCTTACCTCTGTCCTGTCGATTTATCAAGCGTGTTAAAGCTGCAGTGCAGCTGATATGTACTGTCAGGGTGTTACAATCCTATAGCTTTGCCTGATTTATTTGCTGTCTGGCTTCAGCACTCTCCTGTGTGTTCAGGTGCTAATTAGAGTACAACACACACACACACACACACACACACATATACACCCTTTTTTTACTTACACACCCACTCAAAGAAAGACCACAGGCTCACGGGTGATACAGACTGTGTTTTATCACATGAGAAAAGTGGGTGTTGCACCCAAAGTGGGCTTTAAATTATTGCTGACACCTCAAACAAGGCACACACACACACACACACACACACACACACACAGATACTATACAGATGTCTCTATATTGCCGTCTCACACACACGGAGACCTATACAGGGGAACAAATGAAATACTCTTGCACTGACTGAAAAACAATCTTGATTCTTCTCCATTATCATTTTTTTCTTTCATTTCTTCTATCTGTCTTTTTTCTTGGAAACCACTCTGCCACCGCTCCATTCGTCTTTTCATCCCTTACTTAAAGATTCCCTTATCCTTTCCACTTTCCACTCCCCTGTCTGCAGCCGGCCCCCCCTTCTGCTCGCCACAGCTCGGCATGTGCAGTAATCCAGGATGCCCCGGAGGGCGAGCCGCACCGAATTATTCCATAAATGTATGAGTGTCCAAAATGAAGAGGAGCTGAGAAAAGTGTGGGCAGTGGGCTGGGAAGCATGTCCAAGCTTACTAACAGGATGGGGCAGAGAGTGGGAGGAGGCGGTGCTGTGAGTGGGTGTTCGGGGGGTGTTGCAGTGAAAAAGATGATAGAAAAAGACTTGATTTGGGAGCTTCTTGTTGAAGAAATGCAGGATAAGCCTAATTTTGATCTTCAATTTTTTTTTTTTTATTATCCAGGAACTCAGCTGGTTGAAGAGTTCACTTATTTTCCTGCCAGCCCGAATCCCCCACTTAAAATTTGTAGCAGTGCTGCACTCTGATGTTTAAACTTTGCAAATGAAAGAATACTCAGCAGTTGTGTTTTTACCCTCATCTCAAGTTCAGGCTGGTGTGGGCTCACGATGGGAAAGCGCACTCAGAAATATCAGGGTGGGAGGACCTTCAAAAAAACATCTACACAGACACAGAAAGACCGAAAAAACTGGAACCTGGAACCAGGGCTCCATTCCTCTATCAGATATTTTGTCCATCTAGTTATTGTTTGTTCTGCAAGACTATTATCACAACCAATTTTTGAAATGTGTGGCTTTGACAATATGGGCACATGGAAACAATTTAATGGTTAAACAGAATGATACGCTAAAGAACACTGTGGTTGGGGAAGTTTAACAGATTAACAGTTTGGTTACTGAGGAGAAACACTTGGTTGAGATTAGAGAATGATCGCGGTCGTGAGAAATTAAAGGCTGAATAAGCAATCTCCAAGTGCAACTCAGAAGGAAAAAAGCATCATAACGGATGGAAACGATTGCGGCATCTACCAAATTAGAACAAGATTGTGCTGAATTAATCATTTCCTTGCTATGTGTCAGGCCCACCCACTGTAATCTCTGGGACCCCAAAACAGCCTACTGAACAGCCCACTTCTCCTCAAGCAGCTTTATTCCAAACAGACAGCACATTCAGAAATGATCAACTGTGTGGGGACGCTAAAAGAAATGAATTAAAGAGCACAATACCACAGCTGCTATTAGTACACGAAGAAGACAAAGAACGTTAGGACATCAGTTCTACAGCCTGTCCTGGATTGGATGTTGTGTCTTTAGTTGTAAACAAGTTAGCATTACTTATTTACTAGCCGGAAGACCCTCTGCACTATTCTAGGGATCTTACAGCCTTTTCCCTGTGCTTTCGTCCTCAGTGGCTAACTTCCACAGGTATTCATATTTAGCTGGACCAGCTCAATAAATATCAATATTAAAGGTGCGAAGGGAAATCATGAAACCGTCCATACGTTACATGTGAGGGATCAATACTATGCAGAATTCTAAATTATTGAAAGTGGAGAGGTGTGAGGAGTGTGTCTGCTCCTCTCTTCTGCCTTTCTTCTTCAACTCTCTCATCCTCTCTTTTTGAAATGACGCACATATGCACATTACCCCCCCCCCTCCCCATCCCAACTGTTCCACCCTGCACCTCTTCTCACTCCCTGAAAGACTTCTGGTGACCACGGGGAAAGTTACTCGGAGTTCAGGTAGAGTTCAGATGGAGACCCGCTAGCCTCTCCCTCTCTTCTCCGCGTCTAAGCCGACACATGAAAATCTCCCATGGTTTCCTCTTGACATGGGATCAACCTGGGAGCTCAAAGCCCCCCGGAATGGCAGTCGTAATTCCGTCCCCTGTGCCTTCAGCTTTGTGTTTGATCAAATGAGCCGCTGTGTCCACGTTTGACATTGGGCTCACTTATGTTTAATGGGGTTCTCTTTTGCTTTTAAGAACGGATGGATTATGAGACAATGATGCCTGAGCAACATGTATAAGCCGCCCGAGCTCCATTAATGTGCCGCGTGTGCCAGTGGTGCGTGTCCTTGTTGTCCTTTTGTCTTAATTTAACTCTTTTATGTCTCTTACAGATCATTTTTTATCTCTTCTCAGTCGTATAGTTTAATTAATGTGACATTGAGGTAGTACCTCTAACAACAGTATGACAGATGTTTTTATTATTACCAAGATCTAAATGTTAGTCTAATGTTGCTTTTTTTTGGTAAAAAATATAGAATGATCTTCTATAAGTCAGTGCTTATGCATGTGTGCTTTTATTGACTGTATGTTGTTACGCTTTAGCTTTTTTTATTTGTGTTTTAAGATCATTTAATGTTTTACTTAATTGCATTGGACTGAAACAAATTGCAGGTGCAAAACAAAGTTTCATTGGAATACAATTAAAGATGGGAAGGATCAGAAACTAAACCCGCTTAAACAGGCACAGCAAACAGAGGTTACGGCCCAGAATTCACTGCTCTTCTGGGAGTGAACTCAGTGGACCCTTTCAGTAATTCATCCATGCTGTTCAGGGAAAGAGGGGAACAGAGCAGTTTAATAATGAAATCGTATTAGAAAGCAAGCGCTAATGTACAGTACATATGCATAACATGATCTGTTGCTCAGTAGAACAACATGACAATGGAATAAGTCATGGGTGTAATTGAAGATTCCTCATTCAGCCTGTTAAGAGGCTCCAGATGGTGGTCGGGCAAAGCTCATGGGTGCCTCCTAGCGGCCGGAGAGGCTGACGGCCTACTGGAACTGTGCACAACAGCAGAGGGTGAATTTATGCATTTGCATGTGTCGGGGTGGGTGTGTCAATGCCAGGGACCTGCCTGTCAAGCACATGTGTGTCCCGTAATGCGCCTGACACGCGCGGGGGCCCCCAGTGACTCTCCGTTATTAGGCCCATTAGACAGCCGGGGATGAGGCAGAATTTTCATTAGCTCAAGTGAAAACGCACGCGCGCATGTTTGCAGTTTGTGTGATGAGTATGTAATCTGTCTGACACCAGCTGGCCAAGAGGGAGAGACACTCCAGAGTTGATGGATAATAACTCGCCATTCACAGGACGGAGAGAGCAATCCAGAGTGACGGGGTGGCGGCGGTGTTTGATTTTATTTTATACTTGCTTGTTGGTGAATTATAGCACCAATGGCAAATGTGCAGCTGTCATATTTAAGTACAGCGCTGCATGGGTTTGATCATTCACAACTCAAACGGAGGCCTCACCATAACTTTATTAGTTGCATTTGCCATTCAGGTCAGGCCTCTATTTCCGCAGCGTTCTCCCCTCTCAGCCATATCGCCCCATTCCTTACTCATTTGTTGCCCCTCTATCATATCGCAGTGCATTTCCCAACCAATAAACGGAGGCACTCTTCTGTAGAAATGTATTTATCTTTCGCATAAACTCCATTCCGGCCGCACTGGTCGCTCTCCAGTAGCTCTCGCCGGCACTTAATTTCTATTAATGGGTCCGCAACTGCCGCTCGAATCCAATCCATTGCTCGTCAGGGAAAGGAGGGAGCACACACGAGGAAATATGCACAGGCAATTATCCTTTGTAATGTGCATGGTCTCAGCCGTTAATGCATCTGTGCTCGTTGTGTGCTGCAGGAAACATTGCGGATCCGCTGCTGTGTGCGTGAATACATTAACTGTGATGGGGAGGCTGAGGTGAAAAGCATGTTAAAAGTGTGATATAAGTCAGGTCACATCATGGTTCCTGGTAGAGAACCGTTCTCAACAAATAAACAGGAGGATGCCTTGCATACTCGCAGAATCCCAAACGCTCAGCAAACACGCTGGTGATGGTAATCAACAGCAGCATTGTCTGCTGAGTCGCCTGAAGACCCTTGTCTTCTTTTATTTTCCAACTGATAGCAACAGTGTATTTCTTGCTGCGCTATTGTTCATGGAGAGTCGGCCAATATCTGCTCAGCTGTCAGCTGGTTATAGATTTACCACAGCTCACTGGGACGGTGACAGGAGGCCAATAACGGGCTCCTGGGCTTGTAAAGCCTCCATCTGTGGAGGAAACACAGAGCAAATAAAGCCAGAGGAGCTCACACACACGCACAACCCTATTAGAACTGCTGTAATGACACCGTGGAGTGTGTTCATGCACACCAAGGTGAGTTAAAGTTTACAATGTGAGGTCAGTGATGAGGTGGGCTCAGATATGATGGGATGAGGCCTAATAGGGTGTTTTATAGATGCTGTGAGTGACTGTGTGTCTTTATGTCAGCCCTTTTTTTAGCAGTTCTTTTTTTTTGTGAAGGAGATTTTTTTGACATTTTCCTAGCTTTAATATATATATATATATTTTTTTTTCAATAAAAAGGTTCTAGCGTTTGCTAGTTAAATTAATGTTAAAATAGTGTTATTGTTAGCTGTGGGATCATTTTAATCTGTATTAAAGGTGGCTTTGTCTTAGAATAACCAAAGATGCAGTTTATAAACCCCTAATTACATGCAACGCTGCTGATTTTGAGCCATTCAGAAAATTTAACAGCAGCAAATTTTTATGAATGTGCACGTCTACTTCGCTCGCGTTGAACACTGGTGGTCCTCAGGGCTATGATATTTCCCTTTTTTCATATGCAGATGATAAAGGCTGATATGGCAAGGCAGCTAGCGTGTCCTCCTGACTCTTCCTCTGAAACGCAGGAGGTCAGATTAGATCGCAAGGGTTTACCCATTTTCTTTTGTGTGCTGGTTTATCAGATTGCCTGTTACAGAGGGAAAAAAGTCCAGAGGAAATTGCTAGGAACTGCCCCCAGATCGGTGGAGTCTGGCAAAATGAAACAAGTGTCCTGCATGTACAGTTTCCACCCTCAGGCTGGTGCTCTCATGGAGCACCGGTTGAAAAAGGAATCATACACAAACTACTGCAGTCATGTTATAAGGCCACTAAAACTCTGAGAGCATAATGTGCCTGAAGTTTTCTCCTCATCTAAGCCTACACAAATGGATTTTGTAGAGTGAGGCTGAAAGTCTCACTTTCCATCATTATTTTATTCACATTGCTCACTTGATGCAGTATTTTTGTCGGATTCATCAGAACTAGCGTAAAAATATGCAGCCGTATCAATGAATTTTGCTTCTATGTGAGCAATGGATGGTCGCTAATAATGATATCAGCAATATCGTGGCTTACTGTCCTTTGATATCTGATGGTTAATGTTAGTAGCGTCAGTCCAGGCATCCTCACAGACAGACAGACAAGTCTGGAGGTTGGTTAACTTGCTGCAAACATGTCCATTACTTCAAATAGAGATCAATACTGTGACGTATAGATTGTGGAGGGAGTAGTGGGTGAGAACCGGTTCTAGTGTGAAAAGCCCAATGTCAAATCGCCCCAAAAAATCGAAGCTCAAAGAAATACAACCCAAAAAAACGATGAGGCTTCTGTGACCTGATGGGTAGAGCTTTAATCACCAAGTCACCCTTCCAGCAGGGTCAGCGTGAGGGTTTGCTCAGATCCATGACAGCCTGCCAGACGCTGGTCAGTACAATGAACCTATGTAATTGAGTGCAGAGGACTGCTCAGCATCCAATCATTTCTGCAACCACCTAAAACACCTCTTGTCACTCACATGCAGTACATTTGTGCTCAAGGACGCAGGACGGAAGGAAAGCTGTCCATTGTTGGTGGAGACAAACACGGACAAGTGGCCTTCTCTGTGGTGAACACAAGGACACCAACAATGGACTTGTCTTTCAAACCTCGCCGAGCAGAAAAGCGGAAAAACAGGCTGAAAAAACAGCTGAACGTGACGTTCAAAGCAGCGGAGAGGGTAAAGAGAAGCATGAAGACATGGGTGAGCAATGACTAGATTGAAAAGGTCTTGTGAAGATAAGTGGAATATGGCTCATTAATTATTTCATTGTATTTGTTTTTTTATGTGTGGGCTTTGCTGCCAGTATATGTGTGTATGTGTGGAAGGGTGTGTTAAAAGCAGGCCCAAAGGGGAATGAAATTCCGGCCAGTGAGCTCCATCCCAGAGCTAAATTACACAAGCCAGCCATGATTTCATGCTTCACTACATTATTTCTCATTTTTCCTCTGCTCCCTGCACTCTCTCCCCTCCTCTCCCTGTCTCATTTACCTCTGCTTTAACCCCGCATGGATCTTATCTGGCTAAAGAGCAAAGAGAGGTGAACCACACAGCCATGCAGCATGAATATTTCATCTGTGTTTGGATTACCATTTTCTCCAAAGATTCATTGTTCAATGTATAATACATGCAGCATCGCACCTCAGCGCCTAGATCGTAACCCCTGCCCTTCTAATCACAGGCAAAGCATGCCCTCACCTAAGCCCACCATGCCACTCGTGTGTGTGTGTGTGTGTGTGTGTGTGTGTATGTGTATGACTACATGTGTGTGATAGTGATGAGCTTAGTCTTGCTCTGACCCCCAAAACACAAAAAAACCCACACGCGCACACACAGACTGCTGCCCTCAGGCTGGATTAGATGATGAGGTAGAAAAAAAGAGTAAGATTGCAAGGAGAGAAGCTGTGTTGGAGAGAAAGAGTGAGTTGCAGATTAGGAGTGAAATTCCAGCCTTTGTGCTGCTGCCGTGGCTCCAGCTTTAAGTTGCCGCTGTAATATTCTTTCAAATGATCTTTCACGAGACTCCATTTGGCGGTGTGAGAACTGGCTTGTCCTCCTCATCTCTTCCCCATCTTCCCATCACCAAATGAGCAATGAATGGAGAAGTAGGGAAGGTTGTATAGATTTGAATGGCTCAGTGGGCGTTTGATGGAGAAAATGGGCGCGCCAACCTGACCTAAACCGCCCGTATCTCTTTGGAGCTATAGAAATGGCCTCTTTTAAATGTATAGTTTCTCCCAAATTACCATACAAGTAATTCAAAACACCGAAGCTCTGGCTGACAGTGACTATCTTGACACTGTGTGTGTGTGTGTGTGTGTGTGTGTGTGTGTGTGTGTGTGTGTGTGTGTGTGTGATTGAGCCCAGAAGTGATGTCATTTTACTGTTTCGCAGGATGACGATGGGCCAATTTGAACAAAAGCCTAGCAGAAAGAAAAAGGGATACTCACAGGCATACTCACAGTTGTCATAGTGCGATGGTCGTGCACACATATACACACACACACGCACATGCAAACACCTTCAAGTGTCATGAGAGCTGTGACCCTGAAAATCTGTCACATTCACGTATGACTTCCAAAAAAACCAAAAATTTACACGTGTGTAAATTCTCACCGGTGTGAGTATAAATGAACACTGAATTCATGCACTCCTTGTTTTTCGTAGGCCTCAGTCTTTCATTGTCAGATTCTCCTCCCTCAGCATGGTTTGTCTCTCATGTCAAGGTGATAAGGAAAAAATAGAATTAGAGAACTTTTCTCGCAATATTTCACTCCCAACAAGCTGTGTTTCAACAAGCTACTTTGTTTCAGTTGCGATGACTGTGGTAGAAGATAAAAGTGGCGGCGCGGTTTTACTTTGATTTAGACGTCCTCTTTGAACAGCCTCTTGTTTGTTTGTGATGGCAAAAATCTTGCAGCGTTGGCAATCAAAGCCCCTCGGGACCGCCTGTCTCAGTTCGGCTGTTCAGTCTAGGGTGGGGAGAACGACTGACTGCCGCGTTCAGAACCTGGTGGCGTGCGTGATAAACCTATGGCATGCCGAGAGCTGGTTTTTTTGCACAGCTGCATCTAAGTCATGGTATCCACATGGGAAATTTCCATTTAAAGTGGCAGAAAGTGAGGTCCTTCGGTGGCCCTCGCGTGCACCTCCAAGTTTGCTGCATCTCAAATGTCACCGCGATGAAATCGATAATAACAGGGGCATTTTTGTGGAAGAGCCTGCGACATTTTTATGTTTAAGTGCACCAATCAGAAGCTGCACTGGCAGCGAAGCGACAGTTGGACTCACGGTGACAGACTGCTGAGCGTTGGGCCGCAGATTCCTGTTTACTGCCGTGTTCAGCTCGGCCTGGCGCAGCGTTCACGTGTTTGCTCACACGTATCCTTGAGAGCTGTCATCGTTTAATTAACCCAGATTTACTTTTTATCCAGTTGTGTATTGTTTTTATCTGC
Organism: Tetraodon nigroviridis; assembly: GCA_000180735.1. Lineage (NCBI taxonomy): Eukaryota > Metazoa > Chordata > Actinopteri > Tetraodontiformes > Tetraodontidae > Tetraodon > Tetraodon nigroviridis. The sequence goes on along the minus strand of CAAE01014577.1, from coordinate 3,072,438 downwards.
AACATTCTGACCCGTATGAGGAAACACCCCAGCACTGGATCAGAAAATGTCTAAATTTACTGTACGTCGTTTCGGGTGGTTCCAGAGAGAAGATTCCTGTTCAATTTCTAATCAGTCTTCTAGATTTTAAAATGAAACACCTCGAACCAAAAACACTTACCAAAAAAACAGGAAACGATGTCATCAGGCTCTTTCTAAAAGCACAAAACCACAGAAAACAAAGTGGCCGAACATGCAGCTCAGCTGACACGCTGCCACAATGAGCGAATCCAGACGTGTCACGTTACTCCCTCAGCTGCTGTCATAAAAGACCGTTTGATGATGAACGTTTCCAAAATTGGCAAATCAAAAGTGATCTGGCTAAAACTATCACCTAGCTCAAGTTGTTTTTCACCTCCTCCTGTGGGATGCTGCCGTGCTGCCAGACAAAATGAAACTTTAACATCCTTCCCACATGTTCGGGCTCTGTCTTGGGCTCTCCAACAATGTCTCTCTTCATATAATGGAGAGGTTAGCTGTTTTTTTTTTTCTTTTTGACCCTCAGCCCTGTGCAGTTACAGTTAATATTGCCTTGGGTTTCCCAAGGTGCATCTGTGCCTGGATCGATCCGCAGACCATTTATAAATAAGCCAAGAGGGAGTACCTGCAATGTCTCACCTGGAACATGGAAAACCAGTGGAACGCAGAGCTGCTGTATGGATTTCATCGGAAATCTGTTTGCCACTATCGCACGTTTAGCAGCAAGTGAGGAATAATTATTCATTTTTGGGCAATCTTCAATGGACAAGTGTGCGTTTTATCAAATGGAAACAGCAGTCTCCTGAGCGACAGGAGTTATTAATCACATCTCTCCTGCTCACGCTGATATAAAAGCTGTAGGTTTTCTTTGAGGACGAAGTCTCGTAGTGATGGCAACGGTTACTATTTGCCAGCTGAATGAGACACAGATGGAGGTGAAAAACAAGGAGGCACGGACCTGAAAACCGTGCAGTTTGGACTCTGTGCTGCAGTGTTGACTCTCATTTTTCTTCCAAACTTCAAACTGTTCTTTCGCGTCCTCTAAACTGCTGAATATGACAGAGCTGGGACAAAGACCAGATGGTGAACCACACACTCACACGCACAAGGCTTTGTATATGTGTTTCACACATTTGTGAAGTATTAGGCTCTCACGTCCTGATCCTAATGCATTCCAAATTAAAAATCACAGCTCAGAATGGTTTAAACTAATTGGCTTTAGGGTGAGTCTGTTTTAAACCAGGTACGCAATTAAAGGGACTATTCATAACTGAGGACTTGGCACAGGAATCACTCTTTCCTGCCGTCGGATGTGCTATGTCTGCTCGTATCGTGTCGACACGTGGAAGGATTAGCCTCTGATTACAATTTTACATCCATACTGTCTTCTATATTTGACATATTGAACCATATGTTCTACATCGCATTCATCACGAAGCAGGGTTACCTCGTAAAGTCATTTACCTCCGATAATAACTGTAATAAACATCAGCCTGCACTTACATGCAGTCACACACACGCAAAGTCTTCAACACTCAATACTTCAACCTGTCGGCCTCGACTTGTGCGACCTATCAATCAGTGTAAGCTGACAGCTGTGCCTAATGCCCGTCTTTTATTCAAGCATGCTTCATAATTTCCCATTAGATTACTGGGTTTAGATCCAACACTGTGCGCGTTCCTCAGGTTCCTAGCGCTCTTTAATTGTGCCACACACTCCACGCCACGGTATACTGTAATTGTATGGCATTTTGAGGGATTTATCCGCAACACATGCCAACAACATTTTGCATATTTGACATAAACAGAGTCAAAATTATATGCTGATCTGTGACAATGTACGTTATGGGGATCTAATTATATAGCTGCATTTAAAGATTAAACATGAGGCTAAATGTTACCTTAAAGCCAAACACAATATGTGGATTTGCTCAATATCAATACGATTTGCCACAACATCTGCGTGTAGATGTGTTAACAACTTTGAGTCACGCTCCATAATTGGCAGGTCAGGATTTGCTTAGTTATTCAGTGATAATGAGCTTCTCTAGTACTCGCTCTCTCTCCCTCTGCATCTCTTCCCTCTCCTACAAACATTCAAAAGCAACTTCTTGCAGATGTTCCACTGAACCATTGATTTAAACCGTTTGAATCAGCTCTGTCGTCTGTGCCAAGTGGACTCCTGCCCATCCATCAGCGTGACTGGAGCAAACATCAGCAGAATTGTCATCAGCAGAATATCTCGACTTGAGGCAAACCGAAGCAGAAGTCGAACTTCAGAGCAGTGAACTTGAATCGACCTCTCTGCAGGCTTGAATCTATCATCTTAACTGAGGCGATCCACAGATGGCAGCCCTGCACATCCATCAGGAGAACGGTTCAGCCCTGACACATCTAAAACCTGAAACAGTGCAGAGTCAGACTTGACAGAATAGAAGTTTAAATTTCATAAGAGCAGATTTTTCCACTCCATCACCCATCAAACATGTATGACTTTGACTTTCAGAGTCAGTTTTGGCCAAAACCGTAAAGAGAAATATACTTTCCCCCCTGCATTGCGTCATCTTATATTCCAGTCTTCCCCTTCAATCTAGCGGGTCTATTTCTTTGTTAAATCCCCTCTGATCTGGCTGCTGTATCTCTCCGTATAGAAAGGTTAAACACACCTAAGCAGAGGCGGTGTGACTGATGCTGCGGCTGTTTCTAAATGTTAATGACACCCTCAGGGCAGAGCGCTGCACGCCACAGAATCCCACTGTAGAGTTATAACGTTCTGGTTATGCTATAGTGACTCCATCTGTGCCGGCACACACACCACACACACACACACACACACACACACACACACAGCAGCGCTGTAGAGCGCCCACTGTACGGCTGGCACGCAGCCAGGAGACCTTCCACTGGATGGTCAGAGAGAGAAATCAATCAAACATGGCTTGTCAAGCCCCTGAATCCATTATGGCAGGAGGAGTGGTGAGGCTTGAGTAAACAGGGATGACAACGAGAGACAATTAACGCAAATTCGGCGTGTTGTCAAAGGCAGGCTTGGGGAATTGCCGGTCCCGGCCCGCTTTGGCCCGCTTTGGCCCGCTTCGGCTAAGCTCAGTCAACAGGCCCGACTTGCAGCTTTATTGCCGGTAATTCACCGGCCGTCTGTGTTTTATGCCCCCACTTTTCGCAGCCCAAGCCGACCTGAGCCGTTTGAATAAACACCAGCGCTGCAGGATGATGGCTGAGGTGCTTGAACGCACTGATGCAGCGCTCAGCGCACACGCTGCATCACAACCAGAGCTATTCTGGCATTTCAGGTTCATATACTCCGCAGTTATTGCATCCTGTGGATTTAATCCTGTCTGCAGCGTCGGTGTGCGCATCTACACCAGCCTAGAGCTGCAGCGGCGGCTGCGTTACACCCAAAACATGGTGTAACACATCTGATTTCTATGCAGAAGCTGTTTGCCCAAAATAATATCCTGACCTGCGGAATTAGCCGGATGATTTGCCACACTCCAAAACGGAAGGGAGCTGTTGTGGAAGCAATGCGCGGAGAGCTCTCCGTGCGAATAAGTGAGCAGCCATTACTCATACGTAAACTCATTACATTGGTCTAATAGCTCTGTCTCATGACTCTGCCTGCGCCTGCCTGTATGGAAAGGACATTAGTGTGGCCTGAGTACGGAACACAGAGTTGAAGTTCATTCATTCCACTCTATGGTATGGATCAGACAGATAATTAACTGCAGAGACATGAAGTCATTGTTCAGTTAGAGATATGGGCCCGGCCTAATAGCAGCTCCCGCAGGAAAAGAGGGGAGAAAAGGACAGAATTTCAAGGAAACTTCTGCTCTGCTTTCTTGAAACTGAACTTAAGACGTTTTTGCACTTCTTTGAGTGATTTGTGCCATTTTTTCAGTATTCATGAACAGCTTTGAAAAAACAACTGTGTGTGGTGAACTCCAGCTCCCGTCATGAAGTGAGGTGACATCTTTGAAGCTGCACAGTTTTCTTGTTTTTGCTAAGCATTTCTCATTTCAACTTAGTGCTTTTACCTTGAGACCTAATAAAACACGTCGAAACCTTCCTTCAAAAGTAATTTGAGCTATACATCGTTAATGTTTGCCAGTCGCTTGTTTCCTCTGAGTGCCTTTACCTTGCTTGGTCCTTGTGCAGTGGCATGGCTCATCAAACATGATAAAAAAGAACCATTTGTATTTATAGACTGACACGGCGTAGAAGTGGGAACAACTAAATGTCACATTTTCCAAAAAAATAACTTGTGTTGATTCCAGGTCCAGTTTAGGCCTTTTATTTGGAGTTCACAAACAAAACAAGTTGGCTTTAACAATGTTCTTCCCTAGATGGAAATTGTGGACCCCTGTAGCAGAGCTGAGAGAGTTCCCGTCATAGGGCCAGATTTATGTCCCCCGCTCTGGTGTTGTCTGGGGCTCCCACACGAGGTCAGTTAGTTCTCGGGCCCGACCATAAATCCCGACGTGAGCATTTTTGAATAGACCTCTGTGCTGGACATGAGCCCTCTGTGAAACCGGGGCCCCAAATTACAGAAACGCCACTGATGATCCAGTATAGAAAAATAACCAGGAGGTTTTTTTAGGCCCTTCCAAGAACTACAGGAAAAGCCTGCAGAGGGTCAGAAAGGAGGAGCATCTATAGAGCCTTCATTTGGCATGTCAGTATGTTTGGTGGAGGAATATATTTCAGTATAAGAGGTCTCCAAACCCACAGTTGCATGTCTCAGAGTGGCTGGCTGTTACACTCAATCTGTCCTTGTGGGATAGCATGCCTGTGTGTGGGTCCCAGTGGACAAGCTAATGTGTTCTCTCTCTTCGTGCATAGGTGTGCGTGTGTGCGTGCGTGCGTGTGTGTGTGTGTGCGTTTGTGCTTGTGTGCTACAATATTTATCACAGGACAACTGCATAAACTAAAGGCATCAAATGAGTAAAGGTGCCATAGTGTTCCATGTGTGCGCTCTCCATACACTATCCCATTGATTCCAGAGAATCACGCAGAGGACAACGGAAGTTTTTCTGACTATCTCATGGCTGCTTTCAGGAGTCAGCGAGAGAAGTGACAGCATCAGGACAAACCGAGATGAAACAGTTGCTCGGGCCCATCTGCTGGCCGGCGCTGCCCCGTATATCCTGTCTTCTTACATGTATGATTCATATGGATGCATGGAGGATTTCTTCAAAGCTTTCTCAAGTTTATTAGTCCATAACATCTGATGCATTCATGTTTACGCTCCCAAGTCGCATTTGACATTTTCTAGATATGATGAATCATTAATGATGACCTCAATAGGCTTTTACATCTCTGGCCCACAGATCAATAAAGTGGTTAGGGGAGTAGGTCAGAAGCTCTCTGGAGGTGTCTGCCACTGTGTGTGTGTGTGAGTGTGTGTGTGTCTCTGAGCGTGTTTTCAAACAGTTGCGCCCAGCGAGTGACTGCAAAACGCCGTTGCTAATTGGCGGCAAAGCGCTGGCCTGTCTGCGGTGCGACGCCGCAGCGCTGGCAGAATGGTGACTGGCTTTCCGAGTTTTTCATTTATTTATTTTTCTTTTTTTTTATTCAAGCAACCCTTGCCTGCGAGGCTGTGGGAGTCCATCCATTATTGATCAGACCCGAGGATGAAGGCAGGAACACTCAGTGGGGACGGGGGCATCTTGTCCCCGCATAAAAACGAGCGGGGAAAAAAACGCGTTGACCAGCTCTGCATAAGAATAAACAAGTAAATGTCTCTTTTAAAGATTCACGGAGAACGGCAGAGCAATTGTGATTAATCCAAGAGTGTAAAGATAGACGCACTGTGGCGTGAGTATGTGAGGCTCAATCCCAGGCAGATGATGACATCCAGTTAGTCTCCGCTTCCCCAGCCTTGGCAGCGCCTCCGCTCTTCAGCGATTCAGCTGTGGAAAACTGACCTCCGCCTCACCTTGGCAACGCTCCCCCACCAAATGGACGCCTGGCAGCGGGAACACACGCTGCATACACAGGCGCGCGTGCCAGTCAAAACAGCCATCGAGGCGCAAGCAAACACACTCTGGTAAAGGTTACAATGCTGCGCGCAACAAAGGGGCAGATGGTTGACGGCGATGCGGTGCCAGCCCTGGCCGGGTGGGCAAAAAAGTGCTTTTCTGTGTGTGTCTCCTGATGAAAGCGCCCTGATGCTTCTGTCTGGGGGAGTTTTTACTGTTGTGTTCGTCCAATTTAGGATAAACTTTTCCAACAAGTGTGTGAGTGTGATTTAAAATGTTTTACGGCCCAGCGATCTTTTTTTTTTTTTTTTTTGCTGGTTAATTTGATGAGTAATCAACCGGTCGGTCTCCTTCTAGGTCCTGACCTGACCCCTCTTCCCCAGGAACCGGGCCGTCTGCCCACATCCATCCCGCGTCGTTAGCCTCGTCCTCCAGGCTAATCATCATCTCGTGGAGTGAGTACTCACCAGAATGAGACAGTTAAATATTCATGCCCCGCCGAGGTGTAATATCCTCCCCCAGTGATGGTTGAACCTCCCGACCTGGGGTAATCGTCTGTAATCACATGGTCATCCCGAGCAGTGATAAATTTGACGAGTGGATGTCGGATGTCGACTGAATCTGATGAAAACCCGACGCTGCCGAGGCCACTCCCTGCACGTGCTTGGCGCTGACAAGAAGCGTTTCCGGTGACAGTCCGTGTTAGCCTCAGGCCCGTAGGTATGACATCACTGGATTAATAATGAAGCAATTAATTACAACCTATTAGCCTGATGAATTAAATTAGGTAAAGGATACATGTAGCCATGTGAAAATATCACACCGGGACACATTAATGAGTTGTTGGAATTTATATGTGCCAGTTTAAAATGACACACTGTCACGTTTCAAATTCTATCAAAGATTAACGGCGTTATTGGTATGATAATGATTCCACTGTTGTAATGTGATTACATGCCAAAAGTCACGGATTTATACAGTGAGACTTTGATGCTTGGTAATGTGACAGCAGACCCTGTTTTAAATAAAACTTACATGCTGATGACGCACTTGGCCTTATGGAAACCGCTGGTGCGTTCAAGGCATCTTTGAAGCGGCTGCGTGACTTTTAAACATTAATGTAATTGTTCCAACGCTTTTACTGATAAATGTGACAATTTAACTTTAATCGCCATGACAGCTTCTTTCTCTTTTTTTCAAACATTAATGACTTCATACAAATACATTTTTATGCCTAAGGCTATAAATGATGCAAGCTGGCTCATCAGTCACACTGTAAACACATCCCAGTGGCATTCTTTACATTAACTCTGTGAAGCCATGCTCATACTTAACTGGGACAGCTTCGTGTAACTTTTACAACAGAAAAGAGTAGTGATGGCTTCAAAAATGTTTGCAGTTATTTTACAGCGCCAAGACGCAAACGCGCCCGTCCGCACAGAGCGCTGCGCTTGCGTTCCACTGACATCTAGTGGCGGACCCCGGAACTGCGGCTACACGCTCCGTTCCCGGCAGGTGTAGCTGCAGACTCCATCCACCCCCCCATACATCAGCCCAGACTTATTGATCCGTGCGATATGACCTTGAATGATCAAGCAGGTGGAAGTGGCGCGTTGGAATGAAAGCCATCCATTCCCTCAGAAGCCGTAATGACTGGAGGGGAGACAGGGAGGAAAAGGGAGCCTGTCGAGATGGATCCCCTGAACCCCTGAACCCCTGAACCAGTCAGCTCTGCAGCGGCCTTATGTCGTGGGCGAGAGGTGCACCTCCAGGCACAGTGTGTGATCTGGCTAGAAGAGAAGTGGGTCGGTCCACAATGCAAGAAAACATGAGATAGATAGATAGATATGGCAGTGGATATCAAACCTCCAACCATAAGGCAAGGCTTAAAGTTGAATATATTATGAAATATTATTTATAGCTCAGGACCAAAAGCACAACTTTAACTTTTCATATATAGTACGACAGCATACCAAAGAAAACAACTCGATCTACAGAAAAGTTTACTAGACATAACTTGGACTTTTCTCCCTGCAGACTTTGAAAAGCAAGTGTGGAATTATTCACATTTGCTGCTATTTTCTTTCTCCCTTTAAAACTGACTTATTCAGAAGCACATGTGAAGGAAGCATGAAGCTCAACAATGAGAATGCATTTAATAAAAAAGCTTTTGTAGAAAAAGGTTTATAGCCCATAGAGCTATAACGAGCAGCGAGGCCGTGCAGACGCGCATCAACACACAGACACATGCACGCAGTCCTCTGCCTCTTCATCATAGGATGTGACACCTGACGGCCCATTAGTTCCCAAAGTGCTATTCTATTCTATGAATTCGTCTCCTTATAGAATATTTAGACTCTGTGTGTTTCCCTGGGGTTGTCAACATGGAATGCATTATTCATATTAATGTGCCATTATCTGACGCTCGGCGTGATGTAACGCAGTCGTTGGCTGGCCCCGCTCCTGCGAGCACATCCAGTGACCTTCTGAACTGTGCACTATCATCACCCTGCCTGAAGCGCTGCAGCCGCTCCGCTCCATAAAATACGCAGAGGGAGAGGAAATATCCACTTTGCATCCACTTTATTATGCAATTAAAGTGTGTGATTGCTAAATTGATAAAGCAGCATGACAAAGTTTGGCAACTGGGCCGGCTGGGTGGAATGTCTGGATGGGACGCAGGGTGAAGTTTACTTGTTATTGTCTTTTTGTTCTTGTCGTTTTGTTCTTGTTGTCGTTGTTTTTTTAAGGTCTGGTGATGAATGTAAAACCCAGGAACTAATAAACTCTGAGTGGGAAACCAGAATGTCCTGATTACTTGGGTTGCTCATCAAATGCTTCAGACTTTCACCTTTCTCCACATTAAGGCTCTAAATGTTGGTATTTTCGACCAAACTGCAGAGTTACTGGCAAAAGGACCTTGGAGACTTGACATATTTTACAGTTCAGCTTTTCTGAAGACTGGAAAATAAAATGTCAAATGTGCCAATTAGCTCAGTGTTAATATATCCTCAGTTCTTTTCTATATTTAAAAAGGTTTAATCTTAGATGCAATTATAATAAACGTGACAGCGTTGCTCCACTACAGAGACTGTTTAATACACTGCAGGTTTATTGGCTGGGGTGGTTTGATGCACAGGTTATTTTTAAGACATCACACAAGCCTGATACATAATTTATTACTGTGAAGGATAAGCCTCACATGTTAGTGAAAAGAAAAGAAGTAATAAAGGCGGTAGGGCGTGCAGCTGAAATGACTGATAATGCTTTACAAGAGATTCTAAATAGAGTGGATGAGAAAATGTTTGCACATCATCTTAAAGGGAAGTGTAATTATCTAGCAGCCAATCAGCTTCTGGCACCGACTCCCTGCGCCTGACCTCAGTGGACGTGTAACCATGGAAATTTTTCCTCTTTACTGACACAACTGACACACAAAAGTGTGCGAGTGTGTGTGTGATTGAGAGACATTCATGCTGCCATTCACAGCCTACTGTACTATATCCAAATACTCTACAGAAAACGTTTCAGCAACCAACACACATACGCACACAAACGCACACATTTGCACAACAGGATTTTGACAATAGAGAAACCATAAAAAACAAAATGTGGGATCTGAGAGTGATCCTATGGGGGTAATTTCTTACCCCATTATCTCAATATTCTAATATTGAGCTCCTGGTGGGGTCGTAATGAAGATCAGGGCACCTTTTTAAATTTAAAACCACTGTGGACAATCATCCAACATGCCTTTTAGGCTAAAAAAACAAACCCTTCAAAAATAAGGTGAAGCAAATGAATCAGTCTACCAATCATTTCCTACCAACTGGAGTGATACATAGCATATAGGAGCAATAAATATAGGCAGACTTAATCTGACTTTTCAATAATACCACTAAATATGTCCTTAGGTGGTAAATCCTTGGTGCCCAGTGCTTAATACTTTAATCTTTTGTGGTTTTCTTATTCCAGAGTTTGCTCTTTTCTGTGCAGTTTGGATGGATGTAGAAGATGAAGACTGGAAGCAAGTCTGCCTCAATCTGAGCCACAGCTTGGATTTATATCATAAATAGGCCTAAATAAATAATGTAAGCAGCAAAACCTCGTTAGAATCGTTATTTTTACACCACTGGTGCACTGATGAAAGTCATTAGATCTCAGAAAAGCAAAGCCAGCCCAGTTGCCGGGTCGAGAGACAGATGTCGTGTGTCACCCAGAGTTTACTGGGCGCTGATGCGCCTCCGCGCATGCGCAGTGCCGGTGCGCTCCCTGATTCCCGTCAGCTGCGGTGATCCGCAGACGCGGCGTCCGTCGGCGCATGGCTCCACTCTGAGGCGCGGGTGCTCCAGAGAGCTGGGTAAGACAGTCCTACACAGGTGCAGGCTGGAGGGGATCGATGTCAGAGGAAATATGTGTGGTTTTCTTCGCGGAGACCTGGACGAGGAGCCGCGACGGCCGCCATGAGTCAGAGTCGCGTCCACGCACGGTTCCGATCACAGCCGACGGTCGTGGGTTCTTTCTGCCTGTGATAGAAGGATACGGTTCAGTTAAAAATGCTCGTTTGCCGGTTGCAGGGAGGTCAAAATAAAAAAAAAAAAAAGACGGGAAACTGTCGCTTTCGCGGCGGGCGTCAGGTTTAAACGCTTTGCGCTAAAGCAGAAAGTGAACTGCAAAGTCGACCACAAAGTTCTGTTTCAATCGATGTTCATGAGGAAGTGTGTTCAAAACAAGCAAACAGACTCGATTAAGATCAACATCATGGCCAAATAAGCCCGAGTGACTGGAGGAATGGGGTTGAGAACATTTTGATTCAGATGAAGACTTGTTAGAAATGAAGAGATATCAGTTATAGTAAATATAGCTCATAAGATGGAAGAAACCAAGCCAGGGTGAAGTGGGTCTTCACTGAACTTACTGGTACTTCTTTGGTGCAGGGCTCTTTTCCAAAAACATTGTTGCTTCTGTGGCTCCGAAACCCAACCTGGTTTATGAAACCGATGGAAGGAACCTCAGCCTGGTTCCTCGAAAAGACGGTGTGTAGAACGCTCAGTCAGAACAGCTGGCTCTTGGCTAGGTCTTGGGTTAAAGGAGCGGCGTGGTTGGTTTAGGAGATAAACGCGAAGAAGAAACTAAGAGAGCAGGTTCAAGTTGGCATTGGTGCTGTCGGGGACCTAAAAGAGAAAAAACCTGTTGGCGCAAAATGAAAGAAATCAATCAAAGGGAGCCAGTAGAATAACATCAGAGCAGCACGCGTGTGTGTGTGTGTGTGTGTGTGTGTCACTGTGAGAACAGCGCAGCATCGCATGACTCATTCGTGGGCAGCAACGCGGCCACCTCAGGGCGACGACAGATGAGGCACAGTTGCCCCCGACCAGCCAAATCCATGTTCACCAGATCAGCTGCGCCCGTCTTGACGTCTGAGTCCCGTTGCAGGTGTACGAGGCGCGTGCGGCGTGATGGCGCTCTGCTCCGAGGCCTGCGTGTCTGGCTCGGGAGGAGAATCCTCTGGGAGCGAGGTGAGCCTGTGCCTTTATCTCAGCAGGGAAAAGGTAACGTGCCGGCGCGTCTGTGTGTCAAGCCCAGCATGCCTTTGGATCACTGCGGCCGCATGATTTGCAACAGGTCATTTGTGCTGGTATGACTCCAGTTTAACAGCCGTCCTGGTTAGCAAACAGATGCTATCGAACAAAAACTTTGCCTTGTCTGCTTGTACCTACTGTTTACATCCTACCTGATTTTCCATTAGCCTAGCTGCTACATGTGCATGCTAATCAACAACTGAAGAACTCAAGAATGTTCCTAAATGTGCATCTCTCCAGGCAGGTTCCAGCTGTCTTCACTTCGGCGTTCGCTCCTACCTGCACCACTTCTATGAGGAGTGTTCCTCCTCCATGTGGGAGAGGGACCGGGCGGATCAGGGGTCCTCCCAGAGCCGGAGCTCGGCCGTGCGTTGGAGCTCAGTGGTGTGGAAGGTAGGAGATCCCTCTCGGAGTCACCGTGGTGCATTTCCCCGTGAGGAACCTTCCGAATGCCCGCAGGTGTCCCTGGTCCTCGGTCTTCTGGTCCTGACCGCAGGCATCACCACCCTGTCCGTCAGCTACTCCACCGCTTTTAAAATCGAGTCGTTCGGGGAAGGAGACTTGTTCTTCGTGGACCCCCAGGCCGTGAGCTTCAACAGGGGCGTGCACTCCAGCGGTGCGGCTGGAATCGGCCTCTCGTGCCTCGGCTCGGGCCTGGTGGCCGTCGGCGTGATGCTTTGGATCCTCCAGCTGCCCAAAGTCAAAGAACGGCTTTTCCAGCGAGCGGGGGAAGTGGACGGGAGCGGGGGCCCAGGGTCGGCTCCGAGGCTCGGGGACGTGGTTACGGAGCCACCGGGCGTCCACAAGGGGAAGATACCCGTCACGCTGTCAAAGGTGGAAACTGTGCAGCCTGTTTCCTAGATGGTGTCGCTGTTGAGCTGTGTTCTTTGTAAATGTCGTGGGAGGTTCTGAGGAAAACGTTAGAATTCCGTGTGCTGTGATGTTTTATTTGACATAACAAAGACAAAAACGCACGGCTGGCTTTTCTCTATGGCATCATGGCAAAAACAGCCGGCTTTTATTTAGCTGTGAGGGTCCTCGCATTTGTTTAACTATCTGGACTCCTTCTCTTTCTCACCAAAAGCAGAGCTTAATCACCTCTGTCGCCCCCTGGTGGTTGGCTACCGTAAATTCTGAACAGCGGGACACAATTTGTCTTTTTCACAAGATGTCAATCACTCGTTTTTTTATGTTTGTCTGCAGGATAAGGACAAACACTGCAGTCGAAACTGTTGCTACAGTACGTGCCCTTTGGTTGAGCGCGTAGGGGAAAAAAGCCCAAATTGCATATTTAAAAACAACATCTTTTCATTATCCTTGAACATTACAGGCCCTCACACGCAGAAGAGGTCCAGGATAGGACTGATCTCCGCCCGTCTGTTTCTACATTTCCATGTAAGCCAGAGTGTCGAACACATGCACAGTCACATGCACTTGCACTCACCCACTCGCGCTCACTCCCACACACGTTCAAAATCGTGCTCCATTGACAATATCCGCTATTTTCTCTTCACTGTAATCTTGCTCCCTAATTGCCTGAAATCTGCGTCTCCAGGCAACTGTTAGGTTTCGAGTGCTCCATGTTCAACTGCGAACAAAGGCTGATTGGCCCAGCGGCCCCCCGGCCTTCATTTCCCAGCCAATCGGACGCTTTGTTTGCAGTAGTAGCGAGTAAAATCTGAAGATGAGGAATTTGCGGCGGCACCTTGGAGACCACTTGTTTGATCAGGTCCTCCTGCAGACTTAAATTGCTTTCTGCAGTCTTTAGGTTTGGGGGGAAAATGTTCCACTCGATGTTGATGGTTCGCTGTTTTGTGTCGCTAATGTAATGAAATCAATCCTTAAATAAACCGTGAAAACAAGAAAACCGCAACCAAAATAAAGTAATCTGCATCCAGGCTGTGTTAGCATTCATCAGTGTTGGTCTGCGGGCCGCTGAGACAACCAGCGAGAAGAACAGTCTGTTATGGCGCATTTTCGCTTCTATATAGACCCCAAAATACACAACAGTCAGCAAATTAAATCTATATTTAGTCTCTAATTTCCTAATGCATCTGCAACAATGAACCTCCAAACAGAAAACACTCGTGGGAGCAACCGTGGAAAAATGCATTTCATTGCCTGGAAGCTACCCGAGGTTCTCTGGCACGCAGTTAGACGTTCCTGCCATGACACGCCACCCAATGGCACACATGGGCCCTGTGAGAGAGCTGCTGGCTAAGAGCAGTCCTCCGTTTAATCCTGATGAACCCCAAATTAAACAGCAATCACTGGGAAATGTGTACCGGTTGTGTCTCACAAATTGCCAATTTTGCATGTTTTTCAGGGAGAGGAGTTGGCGTCGTGGCTAATTCAGAGAATTCGGCGCCCATGTTTGGAGCGTTTCCTGCACTCGTGGTTGTGTTGTCATCCATAGATTTGGTTTGTTGTTTCTGCAGTTCTGTCTGCTCACATTTGTTTAAAAGTTGAAGAGCGGTTTCGTTTTGCGTCGACTTCCTCCCGTGTCGTCGGCACCCCGCAGGAAGGTACCTGCTGTCCTGAGCCACGCATTGGCTGCATGCTGGGATGCCAGGTCTGTTCGCCGCAGCGGCGCTTCCTGGCTGGCTACGGAGCTGAGAGTGACTCAAACTGTCTCATTGGCAGATGTGTGCGTCCCAGCGAGCGCGCTCGTCCATGCGTGGGTGCATGCATGGGTGGCTGGGTGCTGTGTCTGACCGCCTGGGAGTCAGCTGCATTGATATGATGGTGCAACCTCATCTGCTGTGGGGAGGGGTCTCAGAGACAGGACACGGGGCTGTTGCTGGTCGTGGTGGGACTAAAATAAGGTTCTTGTTTTGAATTTCCCAGATTAGAATGTGGAACCACCAAACTCCAATCCCTCGTTCTTCAAATATTCCATATTTTTTAAAAAATGACGCTCTGTTCACTTTTGCTCTCACCTTCCTCACCAACAGATCTCCGTCGTCTGACACACTGACATTGCTGCTGCTGTTCCGTGCTCCCACCACCCCGAAGAAAAAGAAAAGAAGAAGACCCCCCCCCCCCCCTCTCCTCCTCGGCTGGTTTCTTATTACCGCACTTAAAATGGCATCTGTCGCCTCGTGCGTTTTTGCGCGCCGCGCTATCGCGGTGATTTGTGCCCGCTCGTGTGCTGCGGGGATTTTATGTGCCTCCCTCCAAATCTGGCGCATCCCAGGCACCAGCGCAGTAACGGCACTCAATTTGTGCAAAACGGCATTTCAAAGAAGCATGAGAGCCTGGATATTAAAATGTTAGCAACTTTAAATGAGATGGTCACTTTTTTAGGTAAAAGGTCGCTCGTCGTTCTCATTTGCTAAGATGCCTTTAGGCCAAGATTAGCATTAGCTTACTGTCAGATGTTCTGGAGACGGTTCTGGTTGACCATGCCTATGAGTGTGCACGATGACGTGGAGAGTTTTCAAAAGGCATTTTAATTCATTTTAATTCATTTTATCAGCATCTGAGGAGCTCTTCTAGGGTTACTTCCAATAGCAGAGATGTTTTAGGTGCCCTGGTTGTGTCTTCTCGGCTGCTTCATGGTGTTGCTCCTCTAAACGTCCGGTTAATTACATGAGCTGAAGGGGAAAATACAAAACAGGCCATATAAAATAAACTTTCAATGTTACTGAGGATTTAACTTTATTGAGGGAGGCTCATTTACTTGCAAATGGCTGCCATTAAAACACCACCTGCTTCTACTCCAGCAGACTCTCTTCATCGCCGAGCAGCAGAAACCGCAGTGAAAGTGGAACGTGAATCTGGAATGAAAGAATTAGGATTTGAAATTGCTGTTGTGTTTACAGCCATAGTTCAGTCCTGCAAGGACACGAATGCATGAGTGTAACAAAGTCACCGAGTGTTTAAAGTAAAGTATAAAACTGGAATTCCTCCAAATGTTTCCTATTTAAATTCCTCATCTCGACTCACCAAAAGGCAGAAAATTGAGATGTTCTGTGGATAAAAAAGAAGCAAATTAAAACACTTTATCACAAACTAACACCAGAGAAGATTGAACATTAGATATTGATGATCTACAGCACGTGGTCGGAGCCGGGTTTTAATTTCTCAACTTTAATGACGAATTTTAATGACTTGCAGAAATGTTTCGTCCGTTCATCGTTGATTCATGGCGGTTAAGTATTTATGAGAGGAAGGTGCTAATAAGAGCACTAAATTTGAGGCTGCAGGTAGCTCAGACAGGCCTGAACACCCCCGAATTAGCAACAGCAGCTTTGACTCGGGTTCTGTTAAGCTATATTATCAGCTTTTATTAGCAGTTACAGGAGTTAAATCAACATTTTTCTGGTATGACGAATGTAGGAGATAAGAAAAGAAGAGTTTCAATCAAAAGGCAGCGCAGTTGAAGTGACTGACTGGTGTCATCATTGATTTTTGAGCGCGATTAGGGTCCAGCCCTCTTCATCCCTCCCTCCCCTCCCGTGCGTCTGTGACACCGGCTTCATCTAAAGTTTACACTGGGAGAAAGTCCTTCCTCCCCCCCTCGTCTTTGTCCGAACTGGCTGCCACTCCTCCCAGCCAAGCACCTGCAAGCATCTGCAGTCGCCGCCGGTTTGTTGAGCATTAAAAATGCTAATTGGAATTTTTAAAAAGGCAAGAAAATAACGCCTCGCCATCCCGCCTCCTCCAGTCACAGGCTGTCAAAACGCAATATTCCAAATTAGATTGTATTTGGATAATCTTTTGAACTGTAATAGGTTTCCAGCCAGCAGACATATTACTATTGGCACATCATTATTAAACAAAAGTGACACCGAACCATCACTTTGCAGGCGGCGCTAGATAAACGTTCGACACCGTGCAAATAATATTAGTTCTGCTTCCAGAGTCACCGGCTTATCTCTGGGATGCTATATTGGGTTCATATCCCTGTCGGCTGGCGAAGGCCTTCTGACGGAAGTGTCTAAATTTATGAGTAGCCCGCACGTGTGACGAGCATGTATGAATAGGCTGCTGTGTGTGTGTGCGCGCTGTAACGTGCGGGCTGCACATTAATGCTTTTATATGTAAATGCCATGTTTGTGTGCGAGCGTGGGCGGGTGGGTGGATAGATGAGCACGTGCCAGTGTGTGTGTGTGTGTGTGTGTGTGGAAACCGGGGCGCATTCATATGTAAATGGGCAGTGTACGCAGGCCTGTATACGCAGACGCGACCCGTATCATGGCATAATGAGATCCGCCACTGTTGGTTACCCTCAGACGGTGGTAATTATGAATACAGTGAAAAGGACGAGGAGCCGGATGGACACTCACGCGCGCACGCACACACACACCGGGGCCTGAGTCCCTCCGCCAGCCCGCTGCGGGCGAGATGACGACCTGTCCGTTTGCCGAGAAAAGCTCGTCGCTAACTGGTCGTGATGAATTAGAACCGCTATCCGCTGTCTCATCAGCTCCACCGAAGCCGCCCGGCTCTTCTAATATCCAACAGCAGAGAGATAAAGAACACTCCCAGCCATGTTATATCAATAAAAAGCTGATCAAAAGGCCCTTGTTATACGATAACCGCCATGCAAATGGCCACCAATAAAAAGCAGCAGGCGTTCAGGGGTGTCATTTGTGAGATACAGCGGCAGTTTTAGTGCGACACAATGTGAGGAAACGAGTGTTATGTCGAAGGCATCCACGCGCGCGGCTCCGGTATCACCCTAAAGTACAGGCTGATGACTTTGGCGCAGCTTGTCCTATCTCGCCTCAGCAGGTCACCCTGCAGAAGCCCTGGACGGTTTCATTTTAAAGCCTTCTTAGCATTCATGAGCCCCGTCACTGTGGCAGCGCCGCTCCTTTTCTCACTTTGCACAATCGCTTCTTGTTCAGAGAAAGTAAATATGTGTTTTCTTTTCATTGAAGTGTGGAAGTGTTTGCTGTTTATGTGGTTTCTGAAGAAACGTCTTCCTCGGTTTACTTGGACGTCGGTGTCCTTCCCCTCCAGCAGGGGGGCGTCTGGTGGCGATGGCGGTGGACAGGGCGGCGGCAGCCTGTCCCAGCGTCCTGGACAACCTGAGCGTCCAGCTGAGGGGAACCCCGTTCAGAACAGGCGAGGGTGCGGCCACCTCAACCACCGCTGCCTCTGGACAGCAGGAAGTCCCAAAAATAGCCTTTAGTTTGAATCAGAAAGGAAAGAAAGCCGCGGCTCAGCGGCGGTGGTCATCAATCAGGAGAGGGGGGAGTCACGTCAGCAGGCTGTGGCTGCAGGCCTGTAAACGGATGAAGATGAGGACGCGGTGCTCCCGTAACACCCGCGTTGAGCCTTTCTTCCACGCAGGCCCGTTCCATCGCCCGGCTCCACTTAGAGCATTTATCACGGCTGTAATTGTCCTTGTCTGCTCGTTTCTCCTCGGCACAAAAGCGCCGTCTCCATTGTGCTCCCAGGATGTTCTACCTGCTTCCTGTTTGCGCGCTGACAACAGCACCAAGCAGGTTCTGATTTATCTTCCTGCTCCTCGCCTTGAACCTTTCAGCCACGATCTCATTCTCTTTGCGTCTCTCCATCTTTGAACACAAGGGTTTCTTGTCTCGGGGCCTAATGGACTCCATATAACACAGCGCGTCTTTCATTGTGAAGGGTTTTCTTGATCAAACGCGCATCACCGGCCCATATATGCAACGCGGAGGTAGAACCATAAAGGATGAATTATACTCTTCTGGCAGAGTTCTACGGGTTCAGCGCGATGGCCATCAATATGCAGCGCTCAGAGAGCAGGAGCACGCACCTCCTTCTTTAACAGCTTTGCACTTGCATACCTTTTTAAATCACCGCAGGTTGAAGGGACCATTTCAGAATTCGCTCGCTGTGCGAGTCAATACTCTGGTCTTTGTGTGCTTCCTGCCATTTTCTAATCTAAATGTCAATGAAGAGCCCACGCGAGGCCTCTGGTGAGAATTCCAGGTGCTGCGGGAACTTCTGACAGCGGAAGAACGGCACGCATTTATCTGCATGTCAGGCTTTTCCTCTGCAGTTTGCTGCTGGTTAGCGAATCGCTTTCATTAATTCTGCAATATTTATGAAAAATAACATTCCTATTGATTTACATTTCAGATTTAAAAACACCTCTGGAGACAGCAGAACCAGCGTTACGATCCTCCGACTTCTGAGGTTAATGGCCTCATTTTTTTGCTCTATCTGTTAATTTGTACAATACATTGATTTCATTTGGTTGGATGAATTTTGTTCGTGTTTAATTAGAATTGTAATACAGCTTTGGGCTTGCAGACATGATATCTGTTACATGCAACCATTGGGGTTATTACGGAGGGATGGAGATCCCCCTCTTCTGCTGCACACGTTTGTCAGTTAATTAATGGCGAGGGACTGTAATGCCGTATGAAATGGGTATAAACTAGTGGTTTTAAAGCTAATTTTGTGACGGTCTTTAAGAAAAAAACCATTCCACACCATATTTGAGCCCATTATACGGTTTTCCTGCAGTAACTCTCATTAACACATTTATCTTTTAAAAGACACCCATTTTCTGCCCGATTGTGGCCATTTTTACCCAGAATCCACAGTTTTTGTGTTTACTTTGGTTACTCCAGTCACTATCATATCTCTTTACACTAAAGCCTTCTTTATTTTAACTAGTTACATCTCCGGAACCTGAGAGAAGACAAGACGCTGTGCAAGTCCCAATCTGGACAGCAAAGGTAAACTGGTAACTAAATCAGAGGCCGAGAGCGGCTCTCGTGGACGAGCTCTGGGATTAGGTGGTCGGGGGCTGCAGCTGCTGTCTTTCATGGCAGATTCCTTTGAGGAGCATGTGAGAGCGACTGCGGAGAGGCTCTGCTCAATGAGCAATTTATATGTTCTCAACAAAGCTTCTTCTTGGGAGCCCCAAGGCAGGTCTTAATTGTTAGACTTGATATCTCCACTCCCCCTCTCCTCTTTCTTTGACTGTTTTCGTCTCCCTCCTCCCACCAACCCGCCCTCCCTCCAGCTATTAGGAATTGGATTTGGAGCAGAACGATCCATTTAGTCTCTCTCCTCCATCTCTATCCCCCTCTCCCTGCTTCCACACCTCCTTTGTAGGTTTCTCTCATCACCGGCAAGACTTAATCTGTCTATTTTTTACCTGGAGGGAATGAAAGGAAGGGATGAGGTAATGCTTTTCCTGTCCATCAGGTGGGCACTGGTGCATGGGCTGTCAGGGGAGTCGCTGGCGTAGGAAACTAGCGCCACCATGTGGAGACAGAAAGGCGCATCACGACTAAAACAAAAGAGGTAATTACAGGTAGCATAAAAGATAAACATAGAAAGTTGGAATGAAAATATATCACCGTAATAAATTAACAACTAAAAAAAACAGCACAATGTGTTTCGGAAACCAAAAAAATACAGTTAGATTTCCCGATCATTGTTGTACATAATTAAAGCACCCTGAGATGATTCTGGGGAAAGGCCGCCGCCTAGCGGACAAACCCCGCAAGTGACAGTTTAAAGAAGCGTGAAATACGAGGGCGTTTGTTTGTCATTGTTGTTTGTTTGCTTTTTGTGGGTGTTCTATCTAATTAAAAAAAAATAAACATAAAAAATATATAACAAAACATGAAAACCCAGCAACTAAAAGCGGCCTTAAAAATGGCTTTATATATGGAAATTCAAAGGCAGACGGTATTGTTAATTTATTTTTCTAAATTTAAAATAAAAACGAAATATCTGACTCAGACTCCTAATGCTCTTTTAGTTGTTTCATTTTGCTGTGTTTTGTTTTGTTGATGGATGGAAAAAAGAAGGGCGACAGGCTTTAACGCCACATTTATGCGACAGACGTAAGTTACACATACATAAAAGCTAGAAAAGGCAATCACAGCCAGAGGACAGGTAGTTTTGTATTTGTCTATGATGGACAAAACAAGTAAACTAGTTAAACTAGGTCATAGCGGGGTCGAGATTGTTGTTATCCAAGACCTTGTTTATAAGACTTGTATTAGAACTCTTTTTTTTTCTTCTTTTAGTGTTTAGTTTTTCTATGCAAGGGATCCAAAAGAAATAAAGGAACAATAACCCAACGAGTTAACACTTGTTCCAACACTAGATCTGGAGCTACACTGCAAACAGCAGTTTCACCAGAGACAAGAACAGACAATTGTTGTTAAAGTTGAATCTGCTGGGCAGGAAAAAACAAAACAAAACAACAGCTGCGCTCCATCTTCACACCTTCCATGCGTCACCAGGACTCTCTCTCTCTGTTCCCTTTAGAAGGTTGAGGAAATGGGAGTCACGTCCAAATCACACACACACACACTGGCTCCAGATCCATCCATCCATCCATCCATCCATCCATCCATCCATTATCCTACCCGCTTCCTTTCATTTTCTTGCTGTCTGTCTGCAGCGTCTGAAAGCAGCCAAAGAACTTTGTGCTTGGTTTTTTGACACAACAAATTCATCTCCAGTCATCTCCTACTTCCTCATAAAAGTCCCAGAGTTATATTGATTCATTTTAGGTCCTTTGCGCAAGCAAATTTGGACTTTACAATCTTATTTATTTTGGTCCTGTCTGGCATGTGATGACCGAAAACGCGTTCTCATGGAGACGCAGCCTAGTTCCAGTTATTGGTGAGCACCATCTGCTGGAGAAAATTAAAAAAAATCCTGTCTGGAACATAAGTGAGTCACAGTTTCAAGATGGAAAATCATTTATAATTGAATCACTGAATTTTATATGTAGGAAAAAAAGACCTTGTCCAAATTAATGAGTTCAAACAATTCGTACATAGGCGTGTTTTTATTATTACTTTTATTATAACTTTTTAATTGTAAAATTAATTATTCTTATAATTACTGTCAATACATAAATAAACAAATTAGTTATCAACTGTTAATCCTAATGCCACAAAATAACTTTGTTTTAATGTGACAGGCGACCCCAGGTTTCTCCGCTCCGGTCCACCAGGCGGCGCTAGCGGACCTCTAACCCGGTTGCCAGCTGCCAATCACAGAGACGAAGAAGAGTGTT
>CAAE01014577.1:2935919-2997280 GCA_000180735.1 Tetraodon nigroviridis | reverse complement strand
CACTCATCACCCGGGTTTAACGAATCCATCTGGGAGGATCCGCTGACATTATCTCGGGAGGGGGCGCGACAGCGAGCCGAGGGTGGGGTCGAGAGGTTGCGGTTTCTATTGTTTTATGACAACGCCAGCTCATCCACTTCAGCCATCTGCAACAAAAACGTGCTACTGTCACAGGGAACACACACTCCTCCATAAAGAGGTCTTATTGTGGGGTTTGAAAAACAAGCAAGGGTTAACGTTGTAACACCATATTCAGGTAACCATCCACCGGTAATTCTTTTAGTTCAAATGTAGTCGAGGATTTGACAAATGATAAGTGTAATAATGTGAAAATTAAAAAACTGTCCAATTATCTGCTCCTAATGATGACAAAGACTAAAGCAGGAGGAACTATCTTGCCGCGGGGCTCTGGCCAGGCTGCTGCACGTTAAATATTCAGGAAGTCTGCCTTCATCTCACCTACTAGGTGGATATGGCAAGCAGAAATCTACCGCGTTCACACCGCTGGAGAAATGACAACATGCCGACCCTCGTGCTGCTGCTGTCTGTATTCTCATCATGACTGAAACGATGACATCTACGGTAAACACATTTTCAGCAGCTGCCGAGAGCCCGACACCCATTTAGCTGCTGGATACACCCGGCATGAGAGGTAACTGCTCGGACTGAGATGTTTTCAATTAGCGCTTTGGTTTCCACATGGGAGGGTTGTATCCGACATCAACTTACAGCAATAAAAACAGCAGATACACGGCTGCTGGGCTTTGCCATCTGATCAGAAGCTAAGGAGGCAACAATCTGGTTGACAGGGAACAAAGAATATTAGGAAGAAAAGACATCTTCTGCATCAAATTACACTTATTATTTATTCTACAATAATTCCTTCTGTCACATGCATCAGTCAACTGAGGACTCGTCGCTAACTAGCTTTCAAGACACGTTTGTAACTGTGCAATATAATTTTTTTGCCATTGCGATGAGATCTAACAGTCCAGGACCAAAAGCAGGTCCTCTGCCTGCAGGCTGGGGTTGTCAGAGTATACGATGTCTACTGGTGGGGCTACGTGCTGACCTGGCTGATCCACCGTCATGGTCACCATGTTGTTGTAGGCAAACAAGGTAAAAGAGCTGAGGTGCAATTTTATGAGATCTGTCAACCGCAATAATTAAAAATGACTATACAGATCATGTTTAATGACCAATGAAAACATCCTGGAAGTTTTTCCACTTCAGCTGTGAAGCCTAATGCTGTGTTTACATTTAGTTACGTGTAAGTGAGAAGCATGGGAACCAGCCACAGATACACACATGGCCTGGTTTACAATTACTGGAAATCTGCCGTCTCGCCGCACAAACAACTGTTGACAATTACCTCGTGATCCAGACAAATCCTTGTAACATTTGCTCCAGCATCACAAACAAGCTTAGGAAGTTTAGCCATAAAAGCTCATTTTCTCAGCCCCAATTACTCTCTTTAAAACCCTATTAGGAGTTTAGGGAGCCATGGCTTTAACTTTCAATTACATCTGATTCTTAGATCATCTAGAATCACACAGGAACAAAGACAACAGTCTATCAACCAGTCTCACAAATCAGCAGGCATAGACAGCTATTGATTCATCGGCTGACTGATGAGGAGGAAGTTCAACCGGTATGCAGCCACCCAAACCATCAATTTGGATGGTGGATTTCCAGTCAGCTGCTTCCGGGGCAGAAGGGGCTTTTATGACACTTTGTTGGCTTCAAAAATGATGAACCAACTAGCAGAAGGCACTGCTGTGATGGTTTCCAGGCTAGCTGTGGTCCAATATTTACTTGTGATTGCTGCATGTGCATTTGAAATAAAAGTGGAATTCAAAGGTTGGATATTAAAATTTAGCCAAGGAAGCCTCCATACAATTCTCCCAGGATATCATGAGGAAAGGCGTCTCCTGAAACACCCCGAAATAGTTCAGACTTAGGTTTCCAGTGGCGTTTTACATGGAGATGCAGGTGAAATGGTAAAGAGATGAGTGATGAGTGAATCTCTGCAGCGTTTTGGGCCCATTCACCATTAACGACACAGAGCTGAGTTCAGGGACTCCAGCACACACCGCAGTTTCCCTGGTTCCAACAGAATTCACACCTGGGCTGTGGTCAAACAAGAACAGTTCTCAAGCAAAAACCCAACTGAAGCATATTTTTTCATTTTCACTGTGTAAAATTTAAAAATCCCTCCACCAGGTGACAAAACGCCATCGCCGCGTGTTTCGGGTCAAACTACAGTGAAACTACAACTTCAACTTCAACATGTTGGTGACAGAACGCGGACACGGGTAAATGGAATTGATTAGTTCGTTTTTAAACTTTCTTACCTTTATTTTCTCCGACCTACTGAATTTCAGCTCGTGGATAAACGGGTTTCTACCCAGCCTGGAAGGACGAATTTTCGATGAATGCATTGTTCGGAACCGAGTGAACGCCGCCAGAAAGAAAAATAAAGGTTCTCAAAATGTCCCCTAGTGTTAGTTGAGACAGTGGCTTTTTAGTCCCTTGTGTCTGCTGTTGTTGTTGCTCTAACCACCAATGCAAGAAAGTCATGTTGGGCGTGGAGGTGGAGGTGGAGGCTGGAGGAGACAGCGTTAGCAAGCTAGCACAGCCAGGTAGCGAGGCAACATCCGGTTGTTGGTTTCAAAATATAATCTTGTGTTTCCTGTTTGACTGTAGAAATAAAAGCAACCTCGAAGGTTTACTGTGGAAAACAATGATCAAATAAAACATATATTGTTATATGGGTTTCATTACAAGCATATGTGATCTCAACTATAAAATCTGTTTAAAAATTTACATGTAAAACATTACTGTCCCCATAGTCTTCCATTGCAGTATATTTAGAATGTAACTTTTTTATCAGGCCTTGCTGTATGTTGTTTTAAATCATATGCCATTAGTGATATTCTCTCTAATCCTTTTTCTATACGCTCTAGGTTGTAGAAGTCAAAGTACTATTTGCTGTAATTAGGATGTGGCTAATGCTAAACAAATAAGAAAATGTTCAGGTCAAAAAGCATCCTTACTACAATCATTACATGCATATCTCAGTGGTTTTCCTCAGTTTTGATGAGAGGACATCTATTCGTCCACAATGTGACTTTCTTGGAAGTAGCAGATGAAAAGATCTGGAGAGGTTAATAATTCTTTTTAACGTTTCAACTCGCTGAACTGGAAAATGTGTCCCACCCTTGACTCGCTGGAAGCATTTACAGGCAAGTTGGCGCCCTCTTGTGGACACAGTGAGCAGCACGCATGTATAGTCTATTGGCAAATATAGGCACATCATTTCCAATGACTTTGTTTTAAAATGGATTGATGCATTATTTTCAGCAACATAAGTTAGAGCATTTTCTTTAGCAAAACAATTTATTTTCCTACACAGTTCCCGTGCGTATTCTAAACATGAAAGCCATTTTCAAAAACCTTCATCTATATTTTAGCCCTGGCGTTGCTTGTGCCTTGGATTTGTTTTACAGTAGACAAACAGACGCCCCCTCCTTAGAACAAAGAAACAGTCTTTGCAGCGCCTCTTCAGAGCAGATTTGGTTTTCATTCCTGCAGAAGGCTGGATGCAGGAGACATTCTGACACTGTCCCAACAGAGATGCACCACATGCATGGGTGGGGCTGCATAAGGTGGTCTGGAAGGAACTCCTGTTCACTGATGACAGAAGTGCTTGAGGAGCTGTGGTAAGGGTGCAAAGGCATCTGAAAGCATAGGCTGTTGGTGATAACAACGTCAGATTTGACTTGCTCATCTGGGCCAGTTGGCGAGAAAGGGTGGAAGCCAGGTGTCTGAAGACGAGGGGTGCCATCGTGACAGAGACTGCAAAAGACAAACATAAGGACTATTGGGATGCAAAGTAAAATAAAAAATAAAATACTTTATGCTGGAAGACGTGTTAACTATTCTATAATTAATGTCATATATTGCCTGGTTTATTCCCATATATGCCTGGTTTGTCCCAATATGTTTAGATTTCTCAATTATCACTCCAAAGATCAGTTAAGGGTATCTAATAGTATTTTTTAACCATTACCACGTACACGCTTCTATAGCACCTTTCACTAGTCGGAATAAATTTGGGAATGAATTAAAATACCACAGCTCAATGCATCAAGAAGAGAGTTAGCATGTTAGCGTGCTTACCAATTTCTGACCTGCCACTGACAAACGCTGATTACAAATTAGATAAAGGACTTGCGTATGACTGATGCTAAACAAAAAAGCATTTGATACACAGTGGCGAAGTAAACCAACCTTTGGTTATTTTAGGGTTTGAAAAAAAACAACCAATACGTTACCGAAGCTACACTAATAGCAACGGTATGACCGCTGCTATGTTCCTCGCGAGGTAGGACTGTTTCCGGTGTCTGTTAGCCCTCAGTGGGTCTATTTTCCCTCAGTTTGGTCTGTAAGGCACTAAGTTCATCCTGTTACAGTCCTACTGATAACTTCAACATACAACGGTATACATGTATTTTCAGATGTATCGTTTGCCTATAAAGCTATGTCATATTTGTAACTTAGGGAAGGAATCGTTGATTTTTTTTTTTTATTTCAACCTGACAGGTAAAATTAGGATGTAAATTTACCCTTTCTCAAATCTGCGCAATGCAGGATGGGAAGACAGATTTTTGTAAACATGGCTGCTGCTGTGGGTAGACTTCTGTCCTTCAGTAAGAATGCTAAGCTATTTGTCTCACCTTTGAGGCTGTCTGCTAGTTCTGTTGGTCATTACAGTATCGAGACCTCCAATACCGGTGAGATTATTACTCACACCGGCCAGGTAAGATTCAACTATAACAGTTTTAATCTATCATCTTCCGTCATGCTACTACCTAGCATGTTTCTCGGATTTTTTATTTTGACACATCATTGGGGAGTTCAGAGAGAATGCATTTGGTTGTAGTATAGTTTCTTTAAATGAGCCCCCCGAAAACAATTATTGTTAAACATTCAGTTGTACTGTTTTTTTCTGTCAGGTCTACGATGAAAACGACTACAGGAGAGCCAGGTTCGTCGGAAGACAAAAGGAGGTAAGGTTATTACTAAAAGGTTTAAATAAAATGCTCGTTAATTTGTACACAAGTCACAAAATATTTCGTCTAGATTTCAGCTTTGTCATCAGTGACTGAAGTCTCCCTGTTTGTGTCAAGGTGAACAAGAACTTTGCCATCAGTCTGGTGTCCGAGGAGCCGGTGGCTGATGTTGAGTCCAGAGTGGTGTCCTGTGATGGAGGTGGAGGAGCTCTGGGTCATCCCAAAGTCTACATCAATCTGGTAAAGCTCGCAGGATGAATCAACCGCTTGAAATGATTTATCTCATTTCAATAAAATGGTTAATTACCTGATAGATCCTAACTGTTTTGTTTTTCTCTCCAGGATAAGGACACAAAAATTGGCACGTGTGGCTACTGTGGATTGCGGTTCAAACAGAAGCACCATCACTGAAACATGCCCTGTCTGCTTCCCTGTATAAATTGGTTAATAAATAATGTATCTGAGAAATATTTCTGTGTGTGTGTGTGTGGGGTTTGTTTTTTTTTTTTGAGAGAGAGAATTCAGGACCACCGTCTTATGGTGGTTTCTAAAGGCTGTAGTAAATAATTCAGCTTGAATTGTTGGATGCAGTTCCATCATTTGTCCGTCAGGGGTCATCAGAGATTTATTTGTTTTGGCGCATCCTAAAGATGCGCGTACGAACAACTGACATTACTTTGAATATTCTGTTTTAGTTTATTGTAAAAACTGAACGGCATCTACACATTTTAAAGCAAGATAAACTTTTTGAAAAATTTCAAAAGCAATTGGAGGTTGTATTTAAATCAGCAAGGTAGATTTGGGTCATCTACTGAAAAGAAAGGGTTAGGTGTCGGTGTGCACCGGCCTCCACCGGCCTACCTTGTAGAGTCTCGCTCTGCCAAGTCCATCAGCAAGGAGGCAGTCTGATAGTGTGGAACAATACATGTTTGAAGAAGATCATATATATATTTCATCAGGCTTATTCTCCACAGACCTCTGCATGCCAAATTGGCCTGCACTTGGCTCCGGCTCCAGACAGCACTAGCCTGTTCTGTCCCCAGTGATGCAGCCAGTGGAACTGCATTTTCCACATCAGAGAGCTCAGGTTGGGAAGAGTAGTCAGGCTGATATAATTGGCCTCTGTGACTCATGGAAGTGAGGCTTATGCTGTAGTTAACCTCATCTATAGTCAGGACGGCTTCGGGTGATTGAAGGGAAGAGAGGTGCGCTGCTAAAATGTAGCTGGCAAGCCGGGTCAGTGTCAGGGTCTGACTGGTTGGTTTTTGCGGTTGAGTCGGAGCGATTCAGAGGTGGTGGCTGGCTGAGTTAGAGGCATTGCCGGGGGCTAAGTACTCAAATGAAACTGAGCATATGAATTGCGCTGAATTAAACCATACCCCTTTCCTCTGGATTGGTAAATAATTTACCGCTCTTAATATCTATTAATCTCAAATTCTAAATTTTGATTCCATTTATTTCATGGATCCTCCTAAAGGCTGTCTAAATGAGGAGACTTTGATGCCCAGTGGCAGATAATAAAAGCACTTTGTGAAGATAAATTAGCCTGGGCTGTTGTGGACCTTAGCTTAATGACTGTCTTGTGAAAAACATTCCCTCCTAAAATAATTCACAGTAGATAATAGACTTAAATAAACCAAAATTCTGGAGCCAAGCGCGCCTCCACAACAATGACTCATTCAGCACGATACATCCCACTTCTTGCTGTAATTGCCCCATTAGAATATTTCTCCTTGAAGATGTGTCATATTACAGGCCCTCAGGCTCATTATGAATCTCCCTGCAGCCAATTATCTGAACTTCCATGTCTGGAAGCCACTGTGACCAAAAGGCAGATCGTGAAATGGCCCATCCTCAAATCTATACTCACCCTCGGAGAAGCAAAACAGAAAACTGACCTTTGGTCATTGTCTCAGGGCAGCTCCACTCAGCTCCACTTTAGAGTCAGGTGACAGAACGTCTGACCTTTACCATGGAAATAATGACTTGTTCCTGTGCCAGGAGCGCCGAAGTTACCGCACGGGGCGAGACACCTCTGGTGACGTGTGACACTTTTTAGAGGAAAGGGTTTGCACTCAGCACTTTGATAGCCCCCAAACCAAAGTGTGTGTGACAAGGCGCAAGAGACCTGTGTGTGTGTGTGTGGGTTTTATTATCTGACAGACGACGTTGAAAGGAAATAGGTGTTAGGTGGAGGGTGCCGAAAGGAGTCATTTAAAGCCGTCAGTGCCTTCAGAATCTGCATTCCAGTGGAGATTTTGGATCTTCTCAGACAGACGCAATGCCAGGTGCTCTGTGGAAAGTTTTTGTTTCAATTACCCCATAAAATCAATAATTGAAAAGATGATCTAGAGCAGGGACGTCCAAACTATTCCAGGGTCGTGTGGCTGCAGGTTTGTTCCAACCAAGCAAAGGCACACCAGGCTGAACTCATTTAATCACCTGATCTGAGTTTTCGGGCAGCTGATTGGTCCAACTGTGTGCACCTGACTGGCTGGAACAAAAACCTGCAGCCACATGCCCTTTGTGAAATAGTTTGGACATCCCTGATCTAGAGCTACGCCACTAAACTTTGCTGCAAAGCAACACGCTGAGCCTTCACCTCGTTACACCGCCCAAGGAGCAGGCCTTCGCGTCGGGCTGGCTGCTGAGTGGATGGCCGGGTGTGTCGAGAGCAGGCGGAGACGGTGTGAGTGGCACCGGTGGAGGGGGGGGTGGGGTGGGGCCATAAACACAGTGACCAGTGAATAAAATGAGTCTCAAATGAGGACGGATAAGGAAAAAACAAGTGCGGAGGTGGAGAAGAGTTAGTGGTCTGTGGACAGCGGAGGGTCATCCGGCCTAACCCAGCTGCCTTTTATTTATACTGCATGGTACAAAACAAACTGGACCAGACCTCCACCCCCCAGGCAGAGCAGCGAGGAACCACCAGGGGAGCCCCCAAAGCAAGAGTGGGAATACAAGAGGACCGAGGACAGATCGCCATCAACCTAGCCAGAGGCCAGCTACTGCAAGCCCAGCCTGTGTCCCTCCCTCCGCCCCCCTGGCTGGGGGGGAAGGGGGGGTCCATCTTCCAGCAGAGGAGGCCTGTGGGATGGAGGACTCACCCCAAATGCACCAGCTGTGGCATCAGTTTTCTTTTTCAATTTCAGCCCAAACTTTGCACCTAAAACACTCAACACTTCAACAGCCGCCTGCAGCAAAAATAGCCTCTTATCTCATAACCACACTCTAGATTTAACATCTTATCTTATCACTGTTCTGGCCCGACACCCATCCGAAGTCAAAGCCACCTCCAAAATTTAAGAAAGAAACCAAGATGGATCATTTAATCCCATTAAATTTCCATTAAAAAGGAGCAGTTTGAGTAGAAAAACATTTTCACAGTAACCGCAGACCCCTTCAGACAGCAAGTGAAGGAAACTTTACAGAAATAAGAAGAATAAAAATCTGACTTATTTATGAGGAGGAAACAGAATGAAATTCTCGGTTGAATTCATCTTAAATTATTTAATCTGAAATGGTTAATTCCATACAAAGCCGAGGCAGATTCCTGCTCTGTTCTGATAAATACTTTATCACGCTTCCTAAATCGAAAACAGGCAACGAAGGAGAAAAAAAATGTGGGAGGATAAGAAAGAATAACTTTTTCCATTTCTTCTGCTTCGTGTCAGAAGGCGTAAAACGCTTTCGCGGTTTCCTCAAACGGTTGACGTTAATGAAAACATCGTCCTCTCCTGCTTTAGTTTACTTCTGTTTACCATTATCGGTCGCACGAAAAACCACCCAAGCGGCTAAAGATGTGACACCTATTTAAGATTACTTAAGAGGTTTTATGAAGCATTTTGTGCATGTTGGATTTTCTCGCAGTTCCAGGCTGACAAAGTCAAAAAGCGGCCTAATGAAAAGGGACGCATCGCTGATTGCAGCTATATCTGGAACCGAGGTGGATGTGGCATCGATTTAACAATTTAGCAGCACCCTCCTCTGTGTGTTTCCATTAGTCACGGCTGAATACCGCCCACTTTCCCGCTTTCGTTGCCTGAAAACACACACGCGCGCGCGGAAACAAACACTTGCACACACACACAAAAGTGCTGAGCTGCTCTCAACCATCCTTGACCAAAATTTACACAAATAAAGCGAATCCCGGCGTGGTGGTCAGCTGACAAACGGACACTCGGGGACGCTGCTGCTGAATACACCTTTTATTTTTGTGACTCAGTGAATGTGCAGGCTACAGTGCAAGTTTACAATTGTGTGAATATATTTGTTTTCGCATGTGTGAAACATACATTTTCGCTGCATGTACATCTGTGTTAACCCAGATACCAAAAACTTTGTAAACTTATATAGAATTTCTTTCTTAAACTGACCGCTGTGGAACTCCTCCTTTTCAATATAGTTCAAACAGCTCGAATACAATTTAGTTGGTGAAGACACAAGCAAGTATCCAGTACATCAGATTTAAATGAAACTACTTACTGAAAAAGTCATAAAGTTTCTTGGTGGCGTCTGTATCTGATCTGGGTAGTAACAACTGCACATGAGCCTGGAGCTGATTATGGATTCCAGAGATCAATAAGCCTCTGAGTATTTTAAACCTTATTTATCTGAGACCAGATGCCGTTAGAAAGGTTTAAAAACAGGTGAGTTTCTTAATAAACTTGTATAAATAATGTAGGTTTAATTTGGAGGTTGTCTTTTATTGAGGTCTCCTGTTACCAGTGACTTATAGCAGCCTGTTTTTGTCTGTCTCATCCTAGAATCATGTTTCAAACCGCTTTGATTCTGCATCAGCCAGCATTCGTATTGTAAACTATAAGTCCGTCCAAAAAGGAACACTCGGCAGCCAAGGGGCAACGGACAATTTCAAAAGGTCACAACAACAAAATATAGATGTCCAGCAGTCTCTGAAATATTCCTCTGTTGGTCAAGCTACAAAGACGCTGTCGACCTCAGGAGTTCGAAGGGCTGTCCCGATGTTCTACTGTCTGTCACAGCACTGGGGAAACCTTTCCACACCTCCGCTTTGTGGTGTTGGAGAGGTGGACCGTGAAACACTCCGTCCATCCATTCTCTGAGGGTGGACACCGGCGATTCCTGTTGGCCGTCTCCCTTGGTGAGAGACATGTTGGAGGCGTACGCGGGGGAGGAGGAGCCGGTGGACGACAGCATGCAGGGCGGGTACTCGGCCTCCAGAGACACGGCCGTCTGCGCGATGGACCAGATTTTGGGCTTGGGTTCTGCATTTTGAAGGCCTGGGCTGGGATAGAAGGAGGAGTTTTGCTGGTGGACGGGCGTGAGTTTGGGACACTCTGGCGACAGTCCGTCTTTTTTGGTGAGCGTCTCCGTGACGTGGCCGTGCGAGAGCGGCGTGACTTTACTCGCACCACCTTCTTCGGAAAAAAACTGCGGCCTTGGTTCACAGTCGGAACCGTCTGACTCAAGCAGATCGAAATCCTCGAGGTCGCTCTGCAGGTCTGTGCACTGCTGGTCTGCAAGGATGAATGTATCACAATACCGCTAAGGCTCCGCTGTTGAAACGTGCAGAAATACACCCTGAAGCATGCAGAAGGTGCTCCTCACCAGGAATGTCTTTGTCATTGCTGGTTTCTTTCTCAGCATCATCGCTGTCTTCCTCACAGCCTCGGTCATCAGAGCTTTTACCAGCTCGTGGCGACCACGTCACCTTGTTTTCCTTCTTTAGCCTCCTGCGGGCGTTAGCAAACCAAGTAGACACCTGAGCAGGAAAAGCCCAAAAAAGACACACATGTGGAAAAACAGTGCCAGAAAAAGTAAAACCTAATTAAACGGCTAACATTTGGCTGAAACGGACCTGTGTGAGGGTCATTCTGGTGATGATAGCCAGCATTATCTTTTCTCCTTTTGTCGGATAAGGGTTCTTCTGATGCTCCTGCAGCCAAGCCTTCAGGGTGCTGGTGGTCTCCCTGGTGGCATTTTTCCGGCGAGAAGCACCATCAGCACAAGAATAGCTGAGGGTGGGAACGGAATAATTAAATGATTAATAAATTACATAATTCATATACGACACCCTTTTAAAAATAAATCTAAGGGAAAATCAAAGCAACTGGTTAACCTGTATCTTTCATATGGATACTGGCCAAACGGATATTCGTAGGGATAGTAGGCAGAAGGCTGCGGTGTCACAGGTCCAGATGGGGCTCTGTCTTTGAGATCTAGTGTCCCCTGAAAAGTTTTAGAAAATGATTCCTGTTCCCCAAAAATAAATGTGTTCTCATCATGTCTTATTGTCTTTTCGTCAAAAAGAAGGTTGTATCATTTCTATTGTCATTTTATTGCAATTATGCAAAGTAACTTACTCTGGAATAGAGAGCGGTGGCCTCGCTGGTGTTATAGTATCCTTGACTCTTTGGGTACGGGCTGCTGTAGACTCCAATGGCGGGGGCGAGCTGGCTTGTGGAGCGCAGCGCCGAGTGTGACGGGGGCGTTCCGGGCTCCAGACAACCGGCCAGCGAGTTGGATGTCATCAGGAACTGCGTCAAACACGACCAAAATTAGTCTGGATGTGCCGCTACGAAAGTCCAGCTTTGGGCTGATTATTTTGTTCTGTTACTTTTCTTTAAACAACTAACAATTTTAGTTATTTCTAAGAGAAGAAAGTTTAAAATGCTCTCAGAATATTGTCGTGATGGTGGTGTTAAAAATGGAAAAGGCGTTGTTAGCTTTAGTTAATAGTGTCACGGGAAAATAATATGTAAAAATGAGTACGGTACCTGTGGTGTGGTGGAGTAGGAGTATCCCAGCGGAGAGTAAGCCATGGCTCCAGGAAGACCAAAAACTGGACTACATCCAACAATAACCGCGCCAAAGGTGCACTTTTCTTCTGTTTGCTGGCACTGGAAACAGCTGATGTTCAGGTAAAACTTTCAGAATTCGGATAGTATACCTACAATCTACCGCTTTCTCCAGATAAAACAAAAAATCTCCAGTTACGCACGACTTTCATTTTACGCAGCGTTAAAACATTCTTCTCAAGTGACAGACAGTTTTCCCCTCAGTTCCACTTCATTCAACCGGCTACCGCGACATTTACTGGACCCCCCATACCCTCATACGAGGTGAGTATGTTTGCAAGAGTGGGAGATCAAAGCGCGCATCTCTCCTCCGTGCGCTCTTTGGTTTTTAAGGCGCGACTCTGTGACGTCAGCCTGGAATCTGCGCGCTCGCCCTGATGCTGATACCAAGATGAAGAAACTCATCTAATTAATTCCCCACCGACCTATAAAGCACCGTTGTAGCCCCCTGGAAGTCCCCAGGCGTAATGAGAGAGTGATCAATTCTCCTCTCTAAATAAACACCCACGCGGCTGCTCACACAATCGCGCAACGCTACGGCCGGAACGGGGATCAGGAACGTGACGCCTTGACACCACATTGACATGAGATGATTGATGACAACCACCTGATATTAGCATAATCGTTTTGCCCTGTAGTTTAGATAACTTGTCACTGCGGAGAACTCTCCCTGTCATCCACGTATTCATGAGTGGGGGAAATTTCACGCGTCCTCCAAGCAAATTAATCAAAGAATAAACACCCTTCATTCCCTGGAGTAAGCACCTTTACCAACTGAATGACTTGTCATGTATTTAATAATAAAATCGAGCCTTTCCCGGGGATGAGGAAACGTTCCTTTCGTCCTAAAAATCACTCCTTCATATCATTTCATCTCATATTCTGAGCGTGTGTATGATAAATGAGTTTGCACATACTTTCACAAAAATCACGAGTCAGACGTTAAAAGGTAAGTTTGTAAGGTAACAGCAGATACACAGCCTTTGAGCAAAGTATTTCATTATTATCTAGTTCTGTGTGGAAGAAGCACCAGTAGGAGTGGATTGCTTGAAATCTGCTTCAGGAAATTCTATCTTAATATAAAACTAAAGTTTGAGGACACTTTGACTGAGATTTGACCACAGAGGAATGTTTGAGTTAGCAGAAGGAAAAAACAAAAACAAAACACTTAAGTGTCTGGGATGGACTCCAGGATCTCCTACATTCCTAATTAGATGTGAATGGATGGCTGGATGGATAGAAATATGGATGGATGGATGGATGGATGGATCCATCCATTCATCTGTTTATCCTGGTTGTTTACACCTGACACACTGGTTACCATGTTGACGTGTGATGCTAGTGAGAGAAATTCAGGATTTTTTAACAAAATCTCACCAAGGTTTTGTTAAAACAGGATAAAAAAAACCTTTTATTTTCATGATATTTAGCTTTGCAAAACATATCATTGGTGAACATGTTCAAGATAAATTTAAAGTCTCTTTTTTTCGGTCATTAGGTCAAATATTTAGTATTTTTTGTATACTCAATTATTTTTCTGATTGAAGAAAAAGGAAGAAAATTGCATCAAAAATGAGCAAACCTACAGGAGGAAAAGAAAAGGACTAAAAATGGAAGGAGGCAAACTTGGGAGTGAAGGGAGAAAAAAAAAATCATTAATAGTCAAGGGATCTGAAATGGAGCGAGGGGATGTGGAGGGGTAAAAGGACAAAATATTCCCAGTGCAGCCAGAGTAGGGCTGGAACAACAGAGCTGCATCGGCAGAAAGCATCTCGGGCCTCTCCGGGGAGAACGCATCTGTGTACCAGCGCTTGACTGACATTCCATTTGTCCTGTGAAAGGTGCTCATCCAGCGAACACGCTCCGACCGGCGCTCCTACATCTGTGGTCAAAGCTTCGCAGATGAAGTTATCTCCTCATGCCGGCGTTCCACGGCTTTACACAAAACACACATCAGTCACGGAGGAGGACAGTTTGTTTGGCCTCTGACAACGAACACGGCTGTATTTAATCTGAGTTCGCTGTAGTTTATGGAGGAGATAAGTTGTGAGATGTAGATGAATGAGTGGACTCAGGTTTTCATCTAAATTTAAATGGAACGAATATAAAGAATCCACTTCAGATGGAGATGGGTTGATGATGTTATTTCTTTCTTTCTGAATATTCATTAGACTACTTATATATTAATATACGGTGTGTTTATAAATTCATGAAATTCCTCCAGTATATATTTCTTAAGGCTCTGGGTTTGTTAGACCGTGATTACATCGTACTGATCTTGCTCCCGCCCCATCAATCATTCATTTAGGATGCTCCACACAAAAAAAGGGAGGAAACACATTGTTATTCCCTCCATCCTGCACCCAGCTCAAGCTCTTATGCAGAAGGTGGGGCATGGGGTTGATGATAGAAGCGTGTTAATGTGGGACAAGGACGACGGCGAGGCGGCGCGGAAAGTGTTTGGAAGAGAGGACCAAACAACTCCAATCACAAGTTCCTTCAATCACAGCACCACATTTGAATATTTTCCCACCTTAAAATCTGCAATCTATGCAACTTTAATCGCTTTTTAACATGTAGATGCTTTTTGAGCCTTTTCTTAGACTTCTTTTTTTTCTTTCCCTCCACCAACAGAACATTAGCGGGTTGTTCTGAAACAGCCAAGTCAAAATTTGAGGGCATCAAAGCGACTCAGTGAACACATCGGGAGGGTTTCTGCCTCACTGGGAGAACAACATGCGCATTCTCCAGGAGTCAACTTGAAGCTGTAGCTGCGAGACTGTCGCTGGTAAACTAGAGCCACAAATGGAATTAAAGGCAGAAGAAACAGATCAGGTCTGTAGGTGGGAGGTGAAGTCAATGAAGCCATCAGACAAACGAGAATCCAACAATCCATTTCAATGCTGCTGTCGGTTGGCAACCAACTGGCGGAGAACGTGGTGAAGAGACCAGCTCTATAAGCCCGGGTGGAGCTTGGTACCAAATCCTAGTGATGATGGTAAAATTATGTATGTGACACCGCTAACTCCAGAGAGGGTTAGGGTTAGCGTTAGGGTTAGTCTTCCCCCCTAATGCTAAGCTAAGCTACCAAAGTGTAAGTGTGCATGAATTTACTGGACAGATTTGTGGGTTCTGGTGACGTGTGGAGCAGTAAGTGTTCCATCTTTTTCTGTGCTGTGGTAAAATGAGCCGAGAGAAAAAAAGACGGCAAGCAATGAATGGATCATGAGGAAGAGAGGGCCAGGCCATTCTATCCATCACAGCCGAGAGTCGATGGCAGCCTGCTTGTTCGGCACGATACCGCCGGCCAAGTACAAGTGCAAACCAGGCTCGATCTGATCCACAAACAAGGTTGCCAACACCAAGTGGCTGTCTGACCACTGAGCAGCAGCCATGCAACCCGCTGCCCCTCAGCTCACATAATAAGAGCTTGATGGGAGATCTGGATCTGCTGAGCTCCAAGTGGGATACTATAAATGCCCTGGTCCTCCTCATCAATGATGTAGAATATGAGAACAGAGACAAGCTAACCCTCTTAGCTGCTGCGTGTGTGAGTGTGTGTGTGTGTGTGTGTGTGGTGGACAGAGATGGGGAGGGAGACAGGGTTAGGCTACAGGCAGCTCTTAAGAGTGTGTACAGTTTGCGTTGAGCCCTGAGAGGCTAGCCATATTCCTCCCCATCACTTCCACTTCATTACTCCGGGAGAGCGGACATACATTATTCAGCTCTTCAAGCCTCAGTCCGCAGGGACCAATAGAGCCTTTAACAAACACTTTAACCTCAACTCTCCTACTGATCCTCCGGCCGCTACATTATCTGTTTATCTCCTCATTCCTCATGTGTTTTCACAGTTTCTTTATCACTGTCTGACCTCATTATCATTAAAATTCAACATATCTTTGTGTTTCAGTGTTTCAGTTTCAATTTTCCCCCTGTGGTTACATTTAATCCCCTGAAATCTCAAGATACAGCCTGGACTTTTGAATAATTAAAACAATGTAAAAATCTATTTCTTGGACTAATCTGAAAGGGATAATGTGTGTGTGTGTGTGTGTGGATGGATTTCTATTTTCCTTTGGTCACCTTGTTCTAGTGTGGTTCTACAAAAACGATAATCCAGCAACGTTCTAGATCTCAGAGCTGTAATGATGAGCCACCGCTGTTGCTAAACACGTTTTCGGAGAACGTCTTTTATATCTGACATGAGAGAATAATGATGGCAGCTATATGTGTTATTTTTACTGTTAAAGCTTTGGAGGGTGATATTTACTCGTCTTTCACAGCCACATATTTATCAAAGGAAACGGCACTTCAACAATCCCAGGGGGTGAATTCCCAGTTTTCCCAGAAGAACGTAAATTAGGCTAATCAGGATTACCTGCTTCTCTATCAGTGCTGCATCAATAATTATCTGCTAATGAGAGGAGGTTTTCCTTTGGAAGAACTGATGCTGGTAATGCTGCTTTTGTAAGGACAGTAAAAGTCTAAAAGCAAGATTTTTACATCAGTCATCTGGAGTTTTTTTTCTTTTTCTCGGTTTGTTTTTTAGTACATGTCAAATTCAATTTACTGCGAACAGTGTTGAACCTGAGATGAAATATTTCAGGGTTAACGGTGAAAACTGGAGCCAAAACCTCTCAGCAGTGTTTCAGGAGTGCTGCTCTGCCTTAGACTTCAAGTGCCATCATCTGGTGCCTGAAAGAACTACACCTTTTTCAGAAAGAGATAGAGAGAGAGTGTGTGTGTGTGTGTGTGTGTGTGTGTAACTGGTACAGCGATCTGCTTGTCTGCATGCATATATTCAACTGCAGCTCCAGATCTTGTGTCGTGACTCAGGCTGGACCTCCCAGGCAACACTGGCCACCAGGACTGTCCAGCCCAACATCAACATCGACATCATGATCAGATCTATATTTATCCTAAAAGATGTTTTGTCTTACTTTGGATCAGGTAGCTCTTCTGAATGATTTAATGGTATTTATTGGCTCACTCCGAAAAGCGGCTGATGTGGACTCACTGATGTTCGCTTTTACACCGACACCATCTGATCCCCTGATGGTGTGGCCCAGCATGTGTTTGCTGACTGACAGACGACCGTATGAGCTTTCACAAAGAATTAATCCACACCAAATTATCTGAAAACTCACGCTAGGTGGATGACAGAGAGCCGCATGTGATAGCAGTCGATTAAGTGCTTCTTTGTGGAACACTGACAGTCCCTGGAGGCTGGCGGGGGCAATAATTTCCTCAGATTGCTCCTGTGGGAACCAGGCTGCTGGTTTTCTGTGTCCACTCCAATCACGTCACTAATGGAGAGGCGGGTAAAGCATCTGTGACAGTGGAAAAGGAGATCTCTGCTCCCGGAGCGCGCGTGTGTGTGTGTGTGTGTCCTTGCAGATAAACAGTTGGCAGGTTTCTTATTTTCTTGTGCATGTGCACATACACACAAACACACACACACACACACTCACATCACACACACACACAGATCTAAGAGGGGAAACAAGCTGAACGGGGTTAATATACTCCATTAAGCTCTATTACCCTAAATGACTTGGGCAGATGAATGAGTATCCAGTGTGTGTGTGTGTGTGTGTGTGTGCACGTGCAGATTGAACGCATCTCATGTGTAATTACACTGCAGAGATATGTGACTAAGTCATCTGTCATTATCAGCAGAGCAAAAGACAGCACAGTTTATTATTTTTTTATGACTGAGAGTTGATCAAGATAAAAGAATTAAATGTATTTTTTTAAGAATTTTCTAATTATAATATGAAATAAAAGGATCTATTTCATAGCTGGGAAGGTGAAACAAATCAGTTTCTGCTCCATTTTTTTAACCTTAGTAGCTTATCAAAAGGAAACCATACAACAAGTTCATGGCACAAATGAGCGAACCTGCTGAGACTGTGGACGAACGGCCACCAGAGCGTGATGGACAAAGACCCTAGTCCTCCAGCACTATGAGCGAAGTTGCAACGCTGCAACAAACTGGTCGATAAACATTGTTTCAAAATGGCTGAAAGGAGCCAGCGATGCGAACACTCGGCCACGAACACCCCCCTAATCTGCTCCTTCCCTTCAGATTACTGCCGTGAATGAGCAGACAACAAGAGAGCAGACTTATCGCTCTCACCCTTTCACTGCGTTTGTTGGGAGTATTTCCCCTGTATATTAAATTTGCCTCCATAGACGGTGTTTGCGGTCTGTCTGTGCGGCGCCGGCAGCTGCAGCACCACAATAAACGTCGGCTAAGCAGCAAAAATGGATGAAGTCGGAACAGCGGCGCTCGTTGAATTACCCATGAGTTTTGATACTTTGCTTTTGTGTAAACGCTTAATTCCGCTAATCCCTGTGGAAGAACAGTGAATGGACTAAATTCCCTATGATATCTTGTCTAGTCTAAACGTTTGCTCACATATGTATACACCGGGTACAGAAAATTATTCTTTTGACGACATTACAACAGATTTAACCCAGTGCCCTGCTTATCCTGCAGTGACATGCATTAAGCTTCATTGCTTTCTGCGGAGATTTCCATTTCAAAATGCAGATGGACACACACATACACACACACACCCAGCACAATCATTTGTTAGCGCTGCTAATTACTCTTTGTTGTTTGCGTTGCCGGTTATGGTGCTTTTCCTTCATTAAAGCCGTTAAAAATTCAGGGAATATGAACTGCTGTGTTCATCACTTCATCCCTTCAGCCTTCATCTGTGGGTCAGGCCTCTTCTTCATCCAGCCCCTCCAGGTCAAGCTCTGCAAAGTCTATTTGACCATCAAACAGCGTACCTCCCTAACCTCTGTTTTGGCTTCATTCTTCACAGACGCTCCTCTCTTGGCCTCTTTTTTTCCTTCTCTGGCCCTTTCTCTGCCTCTCCGTGTCTCTTTCTGTCCCACTGGCCCTCTCAGTGGGGCTATAGAGCCCCAA
This sequence comes from Tetraodon nigroviridis, assembly GCA_000180735.1. Classification (NCBI taxonomy): domain Eukaryota; kingdom Metazoa; phylum Chordata; class Actinopteri; order Tetraodontiformes; family Tetraodontidae; genus Tetraodon; species Tetraodon nigroviridis. The sequence goes on along the minus strand of CAAE01014577.1, from coordinate 2,978,426 downwards.
CTTGTCTACATTTACCCCCTACGTCGGCTGCCCGATGGGTCCGTTGCGCCGAGAGTCCCTTCTTTCCCTCTCCGATATTCACCCGGAGTCTCTGTTTTCTCAACCTTTGACCCCAGGCCATGGCAACAGGAGCAGGAATGTCAGGAGTGATTGGCAGGATAAAGAGCGCAGCCTCTCTCTCCCGCACAAGCGGATTTGAGACATTTTGAGCGTCAAACAATGGTGGATTTGGGCTTGATTGGATCAATGATGAGCTGATGACTGTCAAAAGAGCACGTCGTCTTTACATAAGCCTGATTATCTCTGTGTGCTGGAGTAGAAGGGCTAACCACTGTAGCTGGAAAGCTCACCCCCATGCAGAGAGCCTCCAAAAGGGATAGACCTACACATGAGGGCCTGGCCTCCAAGCCAGGGCCTCTTTCATCCACTGGGGGCCTTTAACAAATCTTTTCAGGCAATCGGGGGCCTCATATACGCGTCCGTAATCACAGGAGGACAGCTGAGGGTGGGAGTGTGTGCCGAGGATGGCACATGGAGAAAATCATTGTTCGATCGCCGCCCGACCCATCAAGACGGGCAGAGAGGCGATGAAAGAAGCAGAGAATGATACGGAGAAAGAGAGTGAGATGCTGACAGAAAAGAGCAATGGGACAGGCGAATCAAAGACAAATCCCCTCCATAATCTACCTCTTTAATAAGGATTAGGACCCAGCAAAGGGCCTATATGAGAATACCAAAGCAGCAATGAAGACTCTATTCACACTGAGTGTTTGAGGGGCTCATAAGACTCCACAAAGAGTGTTTTCCAGAAGCATTAGTGGAGGTTGTACCCACTTTTGGCTTTTTTACAGCCTGCACCAGGTCTATTTTTGAAAAGTTGCATGGCAGCTTGGGTGACAAACAACCAGCAGGAAGCACCGACTTGAAACTCTGAAGAAGTTTCCGCCACCGTTCGCCAGAAAGAGACTAATCATAAATTGGATCTGTTCACTTTTTTCCCAGCCCACTCACAACAAAACGTGTTTTGGGCACGCTTTGTGACTAATTAAACTGCTTTCTGATGTCATTTTCAGCCCCATCATGCTAAGCTCACTGATACATCCAAGTTTGAAAGAATAACATATTGTTTGGGTACTTGGAAGGACAGTAGCCTGGTCTGGCTGGAATGAAGTGCAGGAAAAGTGAAGAGTGCTTATGAGAAAGCGTGGCTGATATTCTGCTCAGTGGTGGCGGTGGCAGTCTGTCAGAGCTGGCACAAGAAGTGAAAATGGCCTCAAGTATCTGGCTCCAGTCCATGTTGTTCTGACATCAATGATAGCTCTTACTGCATCATCTCTCTCTCTCTCACACACACACACACACACACAGAGAGTCACTTTTGAGTTTGGTCTCTGTTGTTTTCTGTTTTTCCTTAGATGAATAATGGGCTCGGGGATGCAAATATTTTCCTGCAGCTCCTTCACAAAAGATACAATTATGTCCATGAGACATTTTCACAACACAGTTCATCCATTAAAAAACCCCCTTTCAGTCTTCGATAAAACACATTTTAAAAAATGTCTAAATAAGATTCGTACCAGTACAACTGGGCAGTTAATATAAAAAACCCAAATGTGTCTGTAAAGTACCTGTTAGCTTGGCATTGCTAAAACAATTAGATTCACTCAGGTAAATTTGGTGTTTCTTGGTTAATTAGATGTGCCCACTTTCTACCACCACCAACCAGACTTCCATATCCACAAACACACAAAACCATTTCCATCATGACTAAAGTCATGATGGAAATGGTGATGCACACAACAATTCCACTTCAACCTGCCTGTTCCGCTTCTGTTCTCTAACCTGGAAACATTTAAGTATTAGTTGAGGAACCTAACACTCATTCACACCCGGTTAGTGTGTGTCACCCATCGCCCAGGCTGGATTCAGGACCAGTGTCCAGGTTTGACATTTACAGGGAGCTTAAGGTTGAGCAGGAGCGGTCACGATTGCACCGATGCTACCCAGTTCAAGCTTTCTGGCCTTTGACTAGACTGTGTTCCCCTCCTTTAGGGGTCAAAATCAAAGTGTCAAAGCTTTTCAATACACCAATATTTTCATTTATTCTTTTATTTTTAATTTAAGATGTGCAGGATTCTGCAGGCCTGTTTAGACGCTGTGAGGTGGGGCTAATGTGTAGACTAATCCATCAACTCTAAGGCCACCACGACCCTTTTTCCTGTATAAATACAATCCATTACTGGACCCCGGAAGCTCATGGATATCTCAGAGTGATGCACAGTGCCCCCTCCCTCCCCACACACATCTCTTTACCCCTCTCATCCACCTCCCCGCGAGCTGCCGCCCCCATACTGGCTGCTGGCCTTTCCTGTCGTCTGATCCATATTTCAGAGGCGGCAGTGGTGGCACATAGGGGGTATAATCCAACTTTAAAGCACAGGCGTGGGTTCACAAGGTCCTGGAAATCTTCAATTTCAATTTCAGCAGCGTTTGCGCTGACTTCCAAGCCACTGGCATAAGTCTCCGAGTTTTTTGGCGAAGAGCGCAGATTTCAATATGGCTGAGACTTTTTCTTTGCTAATAAGGGCTGACACTGCACAGTTTATCTGGCATGAAGAGTGTAAAACAAACTCGACTCAGTGACTGAGTGGCAAATTAAAAGGTGGATTCAATTAGTTTAATAAAAAAAAGGCTACCATGTGAGTTCTGGAAATTGCGCAAAGTCCTTCATTTCTCACTAAAGAAATATTAAAATGTCTCTGTGAGCATTAAGGTCCGATTTGTCGGGTTAAATAAATAATATTATTTTAAACGTTAAGTTTAAAACAATATTATAAACACAGTCGACGATAATAACTCCGGTAATTAAGTTTGGCTTCTAAATTGTCTAAATCCAAATAAGTCTTTGATAACAAATGACTATAAGGACATTTATTTAGTTACCACAAAATATATTCTTTAAAGACAAATTCATATCCCATATTTACAATTCTCAAGGATTTCATTCACAATATAGGAGACAAACAGTTAAAAACAGAGGACAAAAAGGAAAGATGTGAGCAAATCTGATATAAAAAAAAAATCTCTGTCTTGAAGCTAAACAGTAATACTACAACAGGTTTCCCCATTAAAAATATCCTTCATTAAACTGTGCTCCATTAAATAAATGTATTCCTTCCTTTTGTATCATTGTCTTCTCATGATGTTGTTGTCAGGACTCGGGGTGCTGTCCCATGATGAGGTCTACAAAAATAACCAAAACGAGATTAAAGGGGTAAAATAAAATCAATCTTCTCTTTTAAATATTTGTTAGTTTTTAAATGAATATAGTATAGAATCATATTGAACTCCATTTATTCAAATTGACAACCAAAACTAAATGTAAATTATGCCTTTCTACGCTCCATTGCATTCCTGATGCTGCTATCAGCGCTTTATTTGAAAAACATTAGCTGCATTCAGTGAGGGGGCGTGAATAAACGGGGGGAGATTATTTAAATGACACAGTTGGCCCAGTGTGGGGGACCCCGCAGGATATATCAGACCGCTGCCTGACGGTGCGTTAAAGTGGAGACGCGGCCCTGTGATTTATGTTCTCCTGAGTTCTGCCCAGTTAGGTGGAACAGTGTTTACCTCCACTTTATGGTCCGTTGCGCAGAAATTTTAAAAGTGGTGCTTATCACGTTATCCTGCCAAATAGATTTAAAAATCAACAAAGTTACCTGTCGGTGATCATCTTAAACGGAGACTTCAGGGAGTCATTTCTGTTCTCGCTGTCTTCTGTAAAAAATAATTGAAAAAATTGTAATAAATGTTTGACGGATGTATTTAGCATTAAAAATGCATATGTGCCGTCTCCTACGGGCTGTTTAGTGCGTGTGCGGGTAAAGGAGATCCATACCGTCTCTTTTGGGACTGAAACTTTCCGAAGACTCCACGTCACTGTCGTCCTCCGTGCCCGAATACCCGGACACGGCCGCTGTGGCCCGTGCGTCATGACGCGCAACCGGCACGGCGCCGTGCGGAGGCAGGTGTCCTGGAGGCGCACCTCCGAGCAACGAGCGCATGTTCAAAAGAGAGTTGGCGTTCAGAAAAGCTGCGTTTGCCCAGTTGTGTAATTTGCCGATCTGGCACGTGTAAATCCCATGACCCGGGATTAACGCCGGGTGGCCGGCCGAGGCGAACGCCGGGTGGTGCGCATGGGATGCGGGAGGAAGTTTATAAGAGCTGTCCGGAGCTGTGGCGGTCTCAGCCAGGGACCAGATTTTGGGTTTGCTTTGCTGGGGTCTCTGGCACTCCTGTCTGCCGGTAGAATTATCCAGTTTGACAACAGGCGACCGACTGAGAGAAACAGACGCTTCAATTCCTCTGAGGCCCTCCGCGGACAGCGTCCTGCTGCTGTCCAAACCCTTCTGCTCCGAGGCCTGCTCTTTGGCGCCAGGCTCCGTCTCTCTCTTCTCCTTGCCGGTGCTCTGCTCGCCGGTGCGCTGGTCTTCGGGTTTCTCGACGTCGACCGTCTCCAGGTCGATCTCCTCCTCGTCTTCGTCGTCGCTTCCGTTCTTGCCGTGCTCGTCCTCGTTGTCGCTGCTAAAGATGCGGCCGTCACGGTCCTCGGCGCTGCGGCCCCACGTCACTTTGTTCTCCTTCTTCAGGCGCCTGCGCGCGTTCGCAAACCACGTTGACACCTGTAAAAATATTATTGTAGGCATTAGTAAAAAAAGATTAGAGTTAAAATTAGAAGATGTAATAGAAAAAGATCACAGGTCGGAGTCTTGTTTAAAAAATGCATTCATAAAATAAATAGAAAATAGAGTACAAAGCTGCCAGTTAACTCGCATAAATACCCAACTGATTCTGTAAAATCGAATTTTGGAAAACCAAGAAAGTAAACAGACAAACCCACCTGTGTGAGTGTCATGCGGGTGATGATAGCGAGCATGATCTTCTCTCCTTTGGTGGGGTAGGGGTTCTTCTGGTGCTCCTGCAACCAGGCCTTCAGAGTGCTGGTGGTTTCTCTGGTGGCCGCCTTGGCCCTCGACGGGTCCCCGTACGGATACTGGCCGTACGGGTAGAAGCCCTGGGCGGCGTGGACGGGCAGGGAGGCTGGGTGAGACCCGGGACTGTCCTTCAGCTCATACTGGGAACTCTGTCAGTGTGTCGGGGAAAAGGTGACAACTGGATGAGTGACATAACGTAAATGTGTATAGTCCAAGTTCACAGAAGTGCAAAGTAAATATTGAACTGATATACATTTTTAAGCAATTAAATAATTCATGTGGGCGGTTAAGGCAACAAATCCGGGCATTTAAGTTATTTTTTAAATAGGATATTAAGACGTCATTATAAGCATGTTGATATTTAAATATAACAAGAAGTTGCTTTCACAATTATAGTGTCCTTTTTTAAAAAAGAAAAAGCTCCACTTTGTTAATTATTTATAAAAAAATGACTTGAAAAAATCCTTCAAACTAAACTACATATTTAAAAAATAATATTATGTAGGTAGTATTTCTTCAAACATCTAAATCATTTAAAATCAAATGAAAATTATTAAATGTGCCACCAACATTATTCCTAAATACACACAAAATCCTAGATATCAAAAGAAGCCCTGAGCTGATTTTTAATTTCTTTCCACTGTTGCGTAATTGCGCGTTACTCAGCGGAACTCTGAGTCGATCACCTGCAGAATTCAGCACTCACCATCTGGGAGATGAGGGCGAGGTCTGTCGCTCCGCTGTACGGCAGAAAGGCACTGTAGTTGTGAGGCGACCACGGGCTCCCGTACATCCCCAGCATGGAGCCGACAGACGCGGCGGCGGCGGGCGAGTTTACCGCACCCTCGGTGCCTCCTTCACGGGCAGAGGCCGGTCGTTCACCTCCGTAGACCTCATGGGAGGCACCGAGGAACTGGGGATACCCCAGCTGAGGGAAAGACATGTCCGCAAAGCGCGTAAAGCTAATCTCTCAGAAGTCAGAGCCGCTCAGGAGAAGAAGAGGCAGGAGGGTTCAAAAAAAGAACCAAAATTAAAAATCCACAAAAGAAGCAGGAGACGAGGAGAGAGGTGTCTGGATCACCCCTTGCAGAAATGTCAAGCGCCTCCACGTCCACGGATCCGGGGCTGTCTCGCAAACGCACTTTGGCACCTGGAGTGATGCGCGCGTCTGGCCGCAGGAGCTTCTGGATGTGAAGCTGACTGACTGATTGGCAGCCTACTTAAGCACCAGGCTCCTCCTCTGCCCGGGGCAGGCGATTAGTGCATTGGTTAGCCCAGGTCGGCTGCGTGCGTGAGTGTGCGTGTGACAGAATGTGTGTGATGTCATTTATGGTAAAGTCCGTATGGGCGCACAAAGAAAGTTAGCATTATCAGTGTTCATTTTGTTGCCTCTAGCGAAAGTTTATTTATTTTACTCTGCGTCTAGACTTCAATTAATCATTTATAAAATAAGAATGAGTATATTTGTTTGACAACTGATCCGCAGCGTATGCCGGGGCGTTCTGGCCGACAGATGGGCCGGGAGGCATCGATATGCTCGGCCAGTTTTCAGAGGAATGTGCGCGATTATCGACGGAAGTCATCGGAGCATATTTTGTGGACGGAGCTAAAGATGGCAGCAGGTAATGACAGAGATCCACTCGGATAAGAGATGACGGCGATATGGCGCACAGAGGAGCTGTGGAGTGGAAAAAGACAGATGTTGTCGGAGAAGAATGGAGCTACTGTAGTCTGCTGGGCCCAGACAGATAATGAGGGATGCTGGTGGCATATGTTGATTCAAAAAACGTGTTTATACGATTTAAAACCATATATATTTTCAAGAAAAAATGGATAATTGGAATAGTGGACTTGGTGTGACAATCTGTCAATCCATTATGAATTTTAATCTTCTTCTTTGGCACACACACACAGACACGTGCACACGTTGGGGCAGTGCTAATGAGGTGGGGCACCCAGCGCCCTGCTCGGTGGCCCTGTGGCCCTCCTGGCTTCCCTCAGAGGTTAACTGCGTAATTACTCCATCTCCATAAATACAGATTCATCATTTCACACCAGAGCCCCTGATGAATTACACTGAAGTGAGAGGAGAGGAGAAAAGGAGAGAAGGAGTGAAGGAGTGAGGAGGAGAGGAGAGGCTGGTGGGAGGCAAAGAGGGAGGGCCCATTTAATGATTTAATAACAGTGCTTAAATCACACTCTGGCTAAGTGATGGTCCTCTCTCTCTCTCTCTCTCTCTCTCTCTCTCTCTCTCTCTCTCTCTCCCTCTCTCTCTCTCCTTTCTCTGTGGCACTGGCACCTTAAGGGCTTAACTCATGAATCTCAAAGCTGTTTTCCTAAACACATATTATGATGAGCACCGCCGCCACTGATGCTCCTGCTGCTGTGTGTGTGCGCGTGTGTGTGAGTGTGTGTGTGTGTGTGTGTGAGAGAGAGAGAGGATGCTTAATCTCCATGGCATTTTAAATGGCATTCATGGGGAGCAACTCTATCCTCATTGCCAAGGTAAATGGAGCCAGGGGACTCTCCATTTCAGCTCGATAAAAGAGCAATGTTAAAGACCCTCACGATTTCTCTCTCTCTCTCTCCCTCTCTGTCTCTCCCTCCCCATCATTTCTCACTTAAAATTAATGTTTTTCTCATGACAGGGGAGGGAAACCAGACATATCCACCATCTAACAGGATAATATAGCCCCATTCAGCACCTCCACCGCCTCCTCCCTCCCTCCCTCTCTCTCCCCTCTCTCTCTCTCTTCTTTGTAGCTGCCTGATTTCCATAGTGTCTCTGTGGAGAGGCAGTTAATGAATTCCTCTGAGCTGGAGAAAAGGGGGTAGAATGGTTTGGCGGTTTAGAGAGAGAAAGGAGAAAGAGGCAGGGATAGGGGGAGGAAGGCTTTGAGCTATGCCATTCAACTTCACAGCCTCGGCCTGCTTGTGCATTCACCCCGTGCATGTGTGTGTGTGTGTGTGTGTGTGTGTGTGTGTGTGTGTGTGTGTGTGTGTGTGTCTTTTAACATGAACCTGCTAAGACTACCAAATATTTAGACTGGCCTCAGACCTTTTTTTTATGGCGATGCTGGATTGAGGGATCTCTGGAGGCAGCTTGACTCTATTTGAATCCCATTCCTGACTATTTGCTCGGCACAGACAAAGGAATAACTTACTGCAGGAAACATTCGAATAAGGTCCCACAATCCACTTGCATTGGACGTTTCCTCCTGGGTAATTTGCAGCGCTGCGGACGTCAGCGGTCCCAGAACATGATAAAGCTGATTTGGGTTTTGTTTGCTAACCAGTCAACAAAGCAGCGCAGTAATGTGACTACAAATAATTAGCTTGTGTGTCACTAATGCAGATATTCCAATACTTTGGGCCAAAAAAATTGCATTTATATCAATTAAACACACCATACAGAAATATTTTATGGGTATTTGTGGAATTATTGTTTTGTGATTTCGTAGCTGGCAGCAAAGATACAAAACAGCGGATATATTTCTTTACATGAAGTGTGTGCAATGCACCAGTGACCCTTAAGTCACTTTAAGAGTCCTAGCAAGCGATTTATATTGTATTTCACATTGTGTTTAGATCTAAAAAAGATTGATCACTGTTTTGTAAAAATATATTTCGTATCAGATCTACCAAGTATGTTTCATTTAACACATTTTCACACCTTTGCCGTGAAGACTGTGGCTAAAGGCATGCCTTTAAACAATGTTCCCCCTCCAGTCTTTGTGGTCAGTTTCCAGGATAACAGATAAAGAACAAAAATCCTGTCGTCATCTAAGCGACAGCAAAGATAAGCGCTGATGGATTCATCTCTGACCCCACGCTACACCGCTCAGAAGCCAACGTGCCTGAGGTAAAACACCCAGCTCCTCAAAGTTTTATGATAGATCCTCATTATATTATCATCACTGGCGCCTTTTTGAATCCTCGTGATATCTGCCACTAGTGCTTACATCATCTTCACACGTGTTCTCTGTCAGCCTCTCACCTGGAGATGGATTGTGTTAGATTGTGTTGTGACATTTGAACATTCTGACCCAGAGGGGAAACGCCAGACAAAGAGCCTATCATTAGCAATTAACGGGTGTGCCAGTGTTTATTTGTTAAGAGCTCCTTTAGAAGTCCAGTGGAGCTCATTTACAGTGGATGGGGCTGATAACAAACCCCGACCTCCATCACAGGGGTCACTTGAAGACTGTGAAAATTAACCGCATTGTCTCAGCGTTTCGCCGACTGCGACCCCACGAGCCGCCGCCAAATACAGTTCTGTCATTCCCCGTAGAGACAGCGATGAAAACAAGCCATGTTCAACAAGACTGCTGACTGGAAAAAATAGGTGAATTGCCACCTCCTCCTCTTTACAGAAAGACTTAGTGGGGGGCTTTTCTCATGGACAGCGATCTGATTGTTTTCTAAACGGATTATTAACTCTTTTGTTACAGTAGGGGTCACTTTAATGCTTCTTAGGGCCCATTAGCATTGCTTTAAAGAGCACACACACCCACACACACGAACACACACACACACACATGCACATACACACTGCTGCCTTCTAGGATTTGGCGTTTCTTGTCTTTGTTGTTCACAGTGGGAGCGGAATGATACCGTTATAATGCTGTCAAAGACAATACCTCAACTTAAAAGAGGGAGCGTGAGGGAAGGGATGTGTGCATGACTCTGTGTGTGTGGGTTGCGATGAAAAGGTGCCCTTAGGAAGACCAGTGAGCTTAATGCAATAGTGCTGACTTCAATGGATGCCTCAAAGAGGAGCGGCATTACGCAGTGCTCTGCACTGAAAATCCCCTACAAGTCCTTGACTGAGGGAAGGATCAGCCCTGGCTTCACTTCAGGTCTGATTGAGAATCAGATTGAAGCTGGTCACCTATGACACGTTGTGCAACTGTGACTCTATGTGTAAAAGTGAAGCTTCACTTGGGGGAAAAAAGGTTCAGGTCGAAGCATTAGGATTCCTAATGGTGAGGTGTTTGCTTTTCAGCTCATATTGAATGTGATGCTAGTGATGAGGAGGCCCCAGAGACCCTCAGATCCTGGCTGGGTGCCTCCCATAGCTTTGAGCTCCTGTTCTGGGGAATGGATAAAGAGGGTATCCCTTACAGGCCTGACCTCCAGCCTCCTCCTCCATCAGAGTGAGGGGTCAAAGGTCAGATCAATTGGCTCCCCATGGCCCGCTGTCTGCAGCCGAGCTTAATCACCTATCAACTGCAAGTGAGATTGCTATACTGAGTGATTCTCTGCTGAAATCGGAGCTTCTGGCTCGATCATATGAGTGCTCTCAATGAACCCGCATGTCAAATGAAGACAAATTTATAATTTAATTCAGCTGCACAAAGTCATAGTGTACCTACGCAAACATCCAATTATCAGATGACAATCATAATGACAATGATCCGCTATAGTCATGGCATCAAAGGCTAACTGAATTAGCACAAATAAATAAAATCTTTTGTTTTTCAAGCAAAGTAATGAAACTATCTTCAATCTGATGAGGACAGGAGGAGCTTTAAAGCCGTAAAGCTCACTCAGGTGTCTTGGAGTTCATGCAGCAATGCAGTAGATACATCATAACTACACGTATTCACCAACGTTTTAATACCAAAAGCATTTCAATCTCAACTGCACGATCACTATGAACCAGAACCATCAACCACCCTTCAAAAATCACGCCGTCGTTTAAAGCAAGAGGATACATGAACCTGAACAAATCTAAGGGGTTTTTTTGAGCGGGGGGGGTTTCTGGACTTCCACCACCAGAGCAAGTTGGGTGTTCTTCCTGCCTTTAAGCTTCATCAACTTCCCTTTAAACCTGCGTAAACCCGACACTCGCTGAAAACATCTCCACCCTGCAGCATGTCACCCAAAACCTCTGGCTAAAACCTTTATATTAGCATCACGTGATTAGCAAACCAATGAAATAAATCTGAAAAAATGAGGAAAAGTTAATGATCTTAAACAGCTTAAAACAATACAGCTGCTATGACGCAAGCAAATGTGTTTATGTAATATCTAAAACAGTTCACACCGATAAATATTTGTTCATGATATGGGTTTTTTCCAGTTTATGCAGTGACTAATCTGAACACCTGCTGTCTGGAAGGGCTGTCCTGGGTGAATTCCTTTTGGCACGCAAGCAAGAGGCTTTATTTGTTTGTTTGATATACCAATGAGAAGAGAAATGTGGCTAATTATCCTCAGATAAACAGCTGAAGAAAAAAAGCGCGTGCAAGTCTCGCTCTGCTGACTGCGTGTCCACGGTAATGTCACAACATTGGCTGCAGCCTCTGAGTGACAGGTGCTTTGTGAGAAGTTCAAGAAACAAACAGACGCAGAAACTTTAACCCAAATTTGTGAGCGCAAACACTTCCAGCACATCAAATTAAAATGAATTTTGAGAGTGAGAAAGTGTAGAAAAAAAAACCATCAATATCAATTACAGTGGGAATTGGTAAATGAGGGGCTGTACAGTGACTCAGTCAAGCCCAAGGAGAGGCCAGACTGTCACGTATCTGCAAGGACTCAATAACACAGAGTCTGTCTTGCTGCTGTCTGTCAAGCCTTTGAGAAGCAACAGTGGAGGTGGGGAGCGCGCATTCCTCACGGCGGTTCCATGCGGCTCGGCCAATTAGCAGCTGAGTGGTTTGTTTAAGTCCAAGTGATGATGAGAAGTTGCGCTGGGATGCAGCCCAGTTCATTAAGCGCGCTGCAGTCTGGGGTTTGCTCAGCTTGCCGGCTTTAACAGCCTCTCGGCGCTTGTTTACCAGCAGCAAATATGACAGACTGTATGTCAATTTGACCGTCTGTTTGTGTGAGTGTGCCTGCGTGGAGGTGATGGAGGAGGTGGAGAGCCTGTGCACGCATGCGCGCATGTGTACGCCGGGGATGCGTCTGGGATTTGAGGTTGTGCGCGTGCCGGAGGTGGACACAGTAACACCTGTGCGGTAGATGCCATTCAATTAAAGAACTCCCCAGAGCTAATTACACCTGCTGAGTGTGGTGACAAAACCTCCAGCATTTGAAACTTTTTACCAAACTCTTTAATTTACCTCCACGTTGGATTCAAATGAGCATGCTGTAAAATCTTGGATGCGTTTTGTAACAATATACAACAAAACTGCTGGGATGTGGCGCGCCGATGTTCTGAAAACGGACTAAATTAACACTGCTCCATCTAAGATCATGTGACAGGAGCATCGGCTCCCCATCATCTCCGCCTGACTCACCTCGTGCATCTGCTCGAGACCCCACGGGCCGCGACGATACCTAATAGGTGGTCAAGGAGCACTTGGTGATCCAGGAGGCTGCACTAAGGTCAGATCAGATGACTAGCTGCCATCCAAAGCTTTGTGGCCACCTGCCAACACATTTAGACCTGTTTAAAATGGAACCATACTGTGAAATAAACTAATTAGCAGCAGTTTGTCCAGTCTGGATGCAGCACCCGTGGCCCTGTGACTGATATCGCTTTCCACTTGGGTAAATATTGAACCGAAAACAGAAGTTAATATGCAATTATACTTCCACTCTTCCATTTTTGTTTTCTCATTCAACACAGTCTAAATAAGCTACATTCTAGGACCAGAGGATGTTGACCTAATGAGACGCAGGCCCGCTCTACTCTTACTGATAAAACAGCCCATAATCTGCCACACACTCGCAGCCTCCAACACTCCAGCCCATTATCTGCAGAGAATATTAGCCATTATAAAGCGTAGAGGGGAGAAGGAGAGGCGTGCATCCTCTTCCATACATATTTACACATTTTTCTTAGAGAACGCTCCACAGCTGCGGGCCTCTCTGGAGCGTTCGGGAGGGTCACAGATTTGTGGGACAGGGCGCTTTTTTTAAGGCGGTAATGCAGAAGCTGATGACAGATCACTTCGGTCAGGCAAGAAGAGGGCAAGAACTGCAACCAGGACAGAACGCCTCAGCAGAACTGAGCTTAATAGTACCTCCCCCCCACCCAACCACCACCACCACCACCACCACCAAAACCACCTCTCAGTAAGGAATCTTGTGGTTTTTCCAGCTAATGACTTCCTTCTTACTGTTACACTGCGCGCGTGTGCATGTGTGTGTGTGTGTGTGTGTGTGTGTGTGTGTATGTGTGTGTGTGTGAGCAGGGGGTGACAGTACCATCTGTCTGGCTGCTGTAGCCCTTGCCCCTGCCCAGCTGGTGGGCACTGAGTAATGGGAGAGGACTTCCTCATCTTGCACCCCTGAGACACACACACACACACATTAGTATGCAACACCTACTGTTGGAGTGAACGAGGGAGTGAAAGGCAGACACAAAGATGGACAATTTTTTCCTCTGTTTGAGTACTAAAAAAAAATGAGCATCTCAGGGTGTCAAGTGACAAACACTGAATACTCCGGGTCCTGAAAAACGGTGGCACGCAAGAACTTTTCCATTGTTTGTTTTTGCCAAAGTAAGAGTTCCCTAAACTGCAAAACTTTGGTGTTACGTGACTGATTGTGTAAGTTAGAGCAGGCGATTATGTGTGTGTTTTTTATTTAAATTGTTATACCTGTTTAAAAAACTTTGACGCAGTTATTCAAATGTGTGCAGAAATTATTCCAAAGCCGTCCACGGAGCCCTCTCAGTGATTCAACTTTGGAAAACGAGCGGTGATAGGTGACGTGTTCGTTTCACTCATTTAAATCTCATCCAAATATAAAGGTTCATAACAGCGATGGTGGAGAACTTTTGGAGAAACTCACCAAATTAGAAAATGCCCATCATAGGTGCAAATTTTTTTAGAGTTTTACAGCAGCGTTTGTGGCTTGACCCCAAGACTTTTGTGTACTTTTGCTGAGAAATGCTCAAAACAGTGAGGTTGTGTATGAATGGGTTAGGTTATTTGTGAACTATCAGCGGCGGACACTACGATGTAAAGACTTGTGCCTGCCCAGGTCCAAGAGGCCCAGACCTCCAGTTGAACCCGCTCCCCCAACTTTGGCTCCAGTTAGGACCCTCGGTGCAGGATGCGTGGCCCTTTGTGTGAGATTTCTAATTGATGCTGTTGCTAATAAAGTTATTAATGACCTCTCTCTCAATCACAACTTTGTTTAAAAACAAAAAATCCAACACATGTGATAAGATTTGCTCTAACACTAAAAAGCAGCAACAAGACCTCCACTGCTCCTGCGTCAGCACTTGTCACCTAAATTGGAGCAGATGTGATTGGAGGCAGCATTCTGCTGAGACAACATGACAAAGGTAGAAAAAAAAGGGAGTTGGAATAAAGCGGGTTCATTTGGCGTTTGGCGGAGACGTTCTGAATTAGACTCCTCCAAAATGGCTGATTAATGATGCTTTTTCTATCTCCAGGCTGGTTTCAGCCGCCGGGTTGGATGCACTGTGTGCTGGCCTGCAGTGTGATACTCCCACACCGTGGCTTTGTAAATCTCTCTGTTTCTCTTTCCCTTTCTCCAAATCCATCCAGCTCCCTCCTTCTCCCTCTCTTTCCCTCTCTCCCTCTCTCTGTTTCTTTCTCCTTTCAAGCGTGGAATCATTTAATTATTGCCTATAGCTTTTTGGCAGGCTGTTGAATGCCCACCTCTCAAAGTGGGGAGGAAACAGTTTACCCTGGGATATCACACACACACACACACACACACACACACACACACACACAGACACTGGCTCGCTCTCACACACACTTCAATGGATGGGATTTATTACAGCAGGTCTATGTGCAGTTCATAGAAATCCATCACCAATTCCAGGTTGGCAGAAAACATTTCGAGGGAACTAAAGATCCTAAACCAAACTAGGAAAATGCTGTCACTTTTTAACACATTTTGTTAAAAGAAAAAAAATCTTATTCAGCCGTGTGTGTGTGTGTGTGTGTGTATGATGGGAGGTCCTGCCTGTGTAAGGTAATGATTAAAAGTTGTAAAGCACTTAGACCATTTAACTTGCCATTATGAAAACAGTAGGAGGTGATTTATTTGGGATTCTCCCCTACTCGTGCATGCATTGTGTGTGTGTGTGTGTGTGTGTGTGTGTGTGTGTTTGAAGCCCACCGCTATAGAGCTGCAGAAAGTGAACAAAGCAACAGCCGGGGGAAGAGGGTAAAACAACTGGCATCTATTGAGAGGAAATTAACAGCCCATCTCATATTGTCAGCACGGTTATTGAATTAGAGGCTCTGGAAGGAGGAGAAGCTTTTAAAACGATGTCAGCCGAGAAAAGCGCTGCTAAACACGAAGACAAGGAAAAGAGCGCCGATGAAAGGCCGGGGCTGTAAATTTTCGACAGAGCTCTCAGTTCATTACAGGGTGATCAGAGACGGGGCCCGGTCACACAAAGGGGCCTCAGTGTTGTGAGGCGGCTACGTCAGTGTTACACCGGGGTCAGCTCTTTAACTCTCGGGCAATGAATAACCGGGCTTTCAGCCGGGACAATGGAAGGCCGGCTCTCCCCAGCTCCGGGTAGGACCTGCCTTTTGTTCACGTGTTGAACCAGGGAAGTCTCCAATCTGTAGGAACGCCGAGAAGTTAAAAAGAAACAACAGATGAGCGGAGGGAAAAGCTCGCAGTGATTTAGAAGCGCGTATGCGAGTCTGCTCGCGGACCCCAAGGTCAAGAGTGCTCCATCATCACCCAGCCATTAAAGAATAAATGTGCTGAGTTCACACAGGGGCCCAGGAAGAATTCACCGGCCTCTGTGAGAGAGCGTTTGTCTCGCACGTAACGGTTAATATCTGGACGGTTAATATCTGGACCAGAGCGACTCATATTTATGTCGCATCTTATATCGCATCGACCTCAAATCTGTAGAAACAAATAAAAGAAAGTGAGAAATAAAATTGTAAAGAATTTTTTAAAAACGTTTAATTTTTTAACTTTACTCTGATACGAGTCTTAGAGTCTTAAAGACGAGACTTGGCCGACATAGGCAATACTGGCAGCATTTTAGTGAAGTAAAGCAACACAATTTTCTCAAATTAATGTCTAAATCTGGATTTCTGCTGAAGCTTTAGGAGCTTATTTTGGATTGAACGCCTCATTTTTTTTTAATTTTGCAGAATTTCCTCAGTGTTTGTCAGATTTCTTCTCCCTGGAAGCTTTGCTGATGATTAGGTGCCTTTTAGATGGTGCACACACACACACACACACACGCACACACATGCATAGATTACATGCATTCAATAGCAAAGCTCCCTGAGTGACGGGCTGCATGCCATTACCACCCAGTTTATTTACTTTTCTTTTTTTTTTATGCCAACAGCTGTGAGGTAATTTAATTTAAATCCTATGCAAATCACGTGTGGGATACCACCTGAAAATCTGACGCCGGGAACATTTGAGGGACGGGCGAGAGCACAGACACGCAATTACAGCACAAGCAGGGTGGAGGTAAGTGATTTCTTAGGCTGGGCATCACTCCGAGTGACAAACACACACACGCATGCACACATTCAAAGACCCTGTCTGAGGCAGGTGGGGTCAAACAGTTGTTAATTGGTCCCGTCACCCACTCGGGTCAGCACACCTTCAGCTCGGCTGAATAATAACCCTTCAATTCCAACATTCACATCGGCGGCATGTCGGAGGGAAGGCTGTGGATACTTCGTATTGTTCTGCTTTCTCAAATACACACGCGCACATTCGCTGGCGCGTACACACACGCGCACGCTGCCTGCTGCATCCATGTGTGTGAAAAGTCTCCTCTCACCGCAGGAGCATCACAAGTTAGTACTTTCCGTTGCTTCACCCTGTTGATGACCTGGGATTCTGAATCTATCCTGAAATGTGCCTTATTGGCTCAGGGGTCCAGCAGCATGAGTTAAGGATGCACTGGGAGTATTCTGAGGTTAAAGGAAGAGCCAGATTCCAGCACCAAAGCTGGTGCCAGAAGGATGTTTAGTGTTTGTCTCTCAGGAAGAGTCTCTCTCTGTGTGGGGAAACGGGCAGGTGCTTCACGGATGGAGGGAAAAGCAGGAGCGATTTCCCATCTGCAGGTTCCACAGAGAGATCAGGGGAGGGGTTCCTCACAGGTGCTGCACGCCCCCCTGCACTGGGAAGCTTTTAATGGGGCGGAAAACCAGCCTTCCGCTCCTGAAAATCCACCTCGGAATTCCCTTTTCCATACCCTGTGACAGCCTGTCCTTCACAGCAGTTTATTTATTTATTTTTTTTGCATTTGTTTATTTTTTTTTACATCTTTGCCTGTTTTTAAATAGATTCAAATAAAAAGGGCAATGTGCATTCATACAAAAAAAAATACGTTTAAAGACACAAACACACAAAGGGTTGGAGGGCTGGAATAATGCCAGCAAAGCCTCATTAGCTTCTTGCCGCTTTCCTGGAAAGTGTGACGGGAGGGGTAGACGGAGACAGGGGGGAGTTTAGATAAGCAGAGGGGAGTTGAAAGAGAGCGAGAGGAGGCAGCAGGAGATGGAAAACCAGGTCTGTGAGGGGCGGCAGCCAGGCAGACCCCACCACGCTGACCTGTTGGATTATGACTATTAGAAACCCATCTGGGGCTGCTTGACCACTTCACTGACAAATCCTCCCCCAGCAGCCGCTCAGCCGACCCCCACCGACATCACACACCCATGGGACGCACACACATGCGCGCACACGCTGTCGAAGCGCTTCACGTTAAATGTTACATGCGAGTGCATGACAGATGGAGAGGTGACTCAGGAGTCTGATTTATTTTCCAGGGTTGCTAAACCTCCATGGCGTCTCACCCCAGCTTCATCTGGACGTTCGGGGAAGCAAATGTCGCGAGTCAGACTGAATTTCCATCCAGTCCGCAAAACAAATGCTGCATTGTAAAGAGATTATATCCTAAAAGCTTTACTGGTGACATGATGAAAGTTCTATCCCATAAACATTTATGGATTTTTTTAATATGAATGACTGTATTTAATCAAACTGTCATCAATCTTTCCTGGAATTTACAGCAGATTTTTGCTGTTATGCCAACACTTCTGCCCTAAAAGAAAGTTTTGTTTTGGTCATACTTCATTTACTGCAGGGTTAGCAAAAATATAGGGTAACTGGGGGATGATCTGGATGGGACTGACAGATGATCTGCTCTGCTCTGGTATTATATGTAAAGAAATTGAATTGCACAGCATTTAAGTTGCATTTAGATCTATTAGTAAAAAACCAGAGGCCATTGTGGCTTTAAGGATTACATTTTATTAAATAAACGTGAAATAACACAGTGCGTGTTAGAGCTGCCATTTGAAACTGCTCTGCATGGCCTCTTCTGGGTGATTGATAGCAACTGCTGACGTGTCTGAGCTGAGTTAAATAAAGCTTGCATCAACCTGCTCCTCTCAGACGCAAACACTCCACCAAACACACTGCCGAGGAAGTAAAAAAACTGTATTTTTGGCCTCGAAAAAAAATCAGGAAAATTGCTTTTGAGGCATTTTCAGAGCAGCTACAGATCACAATATTGGTGTGCGTCCACTTAAATTTAATTAATTTTACGTTAGAAATGAAAATAAATACAAAAACCCTGCACTAATTCTCAAACATTTAAATAAGGGTGTTCACTTTTTTCACAAAATCGACCTAATTAGCCTGTATTGCCAATACAGGCTAATTAGGTAGATAGTTTGCTCTCTTTATTTCAGTTCACGCTCGCTGACTATGACATTTTTCCACCAGTTTCAGCCATGAAGAGCTTCACAACGCGAAATGATGAGCTGCCGGGCTGGAGCAGACAGACAAGCTCCCAGCTGAATGGCTCCATATCAAACCCTTCAGTCACTCAGCATTTACTGGGCTAAGCACAGATGAGAAGGCTCCCCACTGCTCCCCACACACACCCACACACACACACACGCAAAAACTTGTGTACACACAAACCTGCTGCTAGAAGAGAACGGCAATTCAGCAAACACAAATTATCGGTCTTTTGAACGTCCAGTCTTTGAACTAGAATAATGTAAAAGGGAAATATGTATTGGGGTTTGCGTGAAAGGATGCGCAGAAGTGTGTGTGTGACTGTATGTCTGTGTCCCAGCGGTGTCGCCATGGGGACGAGGTGATTAGTGATATCTATCCAGCTACTCGTGCAGGAGTATCATTACCATGCGTCCCTCACGTCGCTTCTCTCCCTCCCCTCCTCTCATCTCCGGCTTTCTCTGGGGCGCGTTCGCTCCCACGGCTCCTTAAGTGTTTTAACGTGTTAATAATCATTAGGCAGTCGAGCAGAAGCAGAACGGTAGGTGTGTGTGTGTGTGTGTGTGTGTAGGGGGGTAATGATCGCCTGCCCTGTGACCTGTGACCCCCGACTCCCTCCTCCCACCTCCCTCCTGTGTGTGTGGAGTGGCTGGCCTCTCATCTTGGGAGTCCATCAGGGACCTATTAAGGGCTGTCTAGCACATCGCCACCTCACTTGACTCTTCCTCGTCAATATGCCGCAGCATGTGTGTGTGTGAGGGACGCAGAGTTTGTGTTTGTGCTTCGGCTAGTAAGCCGGCCTCCTCCTCCCCGTCTTCCTCCTCTTCTCTGTCGATCACACTTATTTTTCACCTCATTTCTTCCCTCCTTCCCTCTCTCCGTTCCCCTCACTGTGTCTGTCTTTGGAGATGCTAATTCCCGGTCCGGGGAGACCAGATGAAACAGAGCTGAGTTTCTCTCATTAGCTGACACAGATGCCGAGGCGTGTGGACCTGAATAACAACACTCTGGCAGGCTGCTGCTTCCTTTTCACTTCCACGTTGACTATTTCCCATTCCAACCATATTCCCCCAGAATGCCCAAGTGTGTGTGTGTGTGTGTGTGTGTGTGTGTGTGTGAGTATTGCAAGTTTGCTTGAAAAGTTGCATATGCTCTGACGGATCTGAGAGATTTTTCTAAAGCATTTATGTCACTATTGAACATTTTATGTAGCTTCTCTAATGTATAATTAGGATTCATTTTTAGCGTTTGACCTGCAAAAAAAGAAAGATTCAACACGAGGATGAACGTTTAGGTATGATTTATACATTTAATCATAATTAATTCATCTAAAATGTTGCTAAAATCAGGTGGCTTCCTGGAAACCCGTGCCAGGGAGAATGAAATGAAACGGGATCAGCCCATCACAGGGCAGACACACACACACACCCAGAGGCAAGTTAGAGGCTCCAGTCAGCCAAACGTGCTTGTCCTTGTTCCTTCTCTCCGTCCTCTCTAACTCCACCTGTTGCTTTTTTCAAAGTATGTATTGGCGATACCATAAGCCACCCATCATTCCAGCCTTCTGTAGGTTAAACAAGATGTTCCTATTTCTGAAAACTTAGATTTAGCTTGCTTAAATCAAAGAACGAAGCACAAGGTATGAAACGATAAAACGCCCCAGATGAACCCTGAGAAGAACAAACGGCGCGTAGAAGTGGCGCGACGGGCCGTAATCCAGCTCAAACCAGATCCACATGTGGGCCAGATGATGCTTTCGAGTGTTTGAAGGCTTTGGAGGCTTCCGTTGAGAGTCAGACATGACCTCATGGGCCATCACCGCCGCTGCGCCCCCCCTGATCCCCACCTCTGATAGTCACCTTGCCACGAAGGTCCCCCGTCTCATGTGCACGCCGTTTTACATAATTCAACACACACTCTGCATAATGGATCAAAGAGTAATCTACTGTGAATTTAACTCCGATTTTTATATTTGCACGCACACACACACACACGCCACACATGCACACACACGCGTGGCCCTTTAACAAAGATTGGTCTGAAGTGACAGTAATGTAATATTAATGGCTGGGGGGAGGGTGACAGCCTGTCCCTGTTGTGTTGAAACTTGGGAGCTTGACAGAGCTTTGGTCACACATCTCACTGCTGTACATCTGCTAACAAGTCCTCTCTGTCTCTTTCAATCTCTGTCTCTCCAACACCCTCCCTCCCTTTTTCCGTTGCCCCCTCGCAGGTTGTCTGAAATTTCTCTAAAATTGCATTCAGGGCACTTCAAACTCCAATTACCTGCACATAAACACAGAAAAATAAGCCTCACTTCGTCATCTGGGCAAACAAATCAGCCTAGAGCTGAATGTCAGTTTTTCTAATATTCACCATATTTTGATACAAAAAAGGTAGCCAAAGCATTTAACGTCGCTTAAGGCGATTAAGAAGAACAACAAACACCCTTTTTAATGAGTGTGTCTCGTGCACGGTGCAAATCTTTATATCGGTCATACCGAACCGAACCCGACACTCTCCTGACTCATTTCCTGATCCAAACCCCTTAACTTGAATCATACATGCCAGGTTTTTCCCATAATGTTGATTTAGGATTTAGCGTTCGTGCGTGCGCTCATCTGGTGATCCTCGTCAGTGCCCAAAAGCTCCGTCACAGCACAAATTCTTTCTGCTCCCTCCATCAATTCGCCTGTGGGCTACGTCACACGGGCTTTAGGCTGAAACACACTTTCAATGTGTATCAATTTCCCAATCTGGGCTGTCTTGATCTGATTAGAGGGTTTAAGATACTCTTGCAATGTCATTGTTGAAGAAGACGATCTGAAGCAGAAATAAAAACATCTTAGAGTTGATTTTCTTTTTTCCAAAAGCTTCTCAGATGGCTGGACCAGAAGTCCCATCTGTGAACCTCGCAGATGGTTTATAATCTTTCCTTAACTTTTGTCGTCATGTCGAGGGTCTTGTATATTAAATTTCTGACAGTTAATCCTACATATTGTCTTTTTTTTCCATATTATTTTTCAGTTTTTGTGGGCATTAGTTTTTATATATTCCTGATGTGTTGTTGAGACGCCACAGCCAAGAGACAACTGAGGTTAACTAAAAGGGCTCACATGGATTCTTGTGCAACAAAAGTTCGATTTTAAAACCAAAAGACCGAGTGTAATATATGTTGTTGATATTTGACGTTGCACTCTGTGGTGCAGGGAGCAGACCAAAAAAAAAAAGGTCTTCCTGGCTTCAATCAGATGAGCACAAATCAAAAAAAACCCAAAAAACCAAAACCCATCCCCATCTGAGACCCAGATGCAGATGAGGGGAGACAGTAGGGATGGGGGGGGCGGTGGGAGGAGAACACGGGGGGAGAGAGAACGCCAGCGAGGAGTGGGGGAATCATTATCACTTCGCAACCTCACTCGTCCATTTAATGTATCCGAGGGGAAACGGTTCAAATTGGTCCCTTTTGGCAGCCGACCATAAACAAATTGATTCGAGTGGGGGAGATACGGGAGGTGTTGATGGCACCCTGCATCTCTAAGCGCGTGTGCATTGTGAACGTACATTCGTGTGTGACACAGTATGGAAATGCCATTATGCACCCTTCAGCTTTGAATCCTAGATTTCCTGAGGAAGCACCGCTGCCTGTGTGTGTGTGTGTGTGTGTGTGTGTGTGTGTGTGTCATGCAGACGCTGTGCGTTGTGTTTTTTCTTCTCCTCTGAGTGTTTGTTTCCACAGCTCTGGCGGTGGTCTCCTCTTGTTGGAGCTGTGGAGAGTCTGGTTTATTGGCGTTCCAAGAGTCCAGGCTCCACTCCCGGATCCAAACTGAGGAGGATTATTGTAATGAGTAGAGGGGAAGTTGGGGTGTGTGTATGGACAGGGGCGTAGTCCCTTGTTGAGTGAAGGTTCCACAGCCTCCAAACCCGGCGTGTCGGGTGGAGCTTTGGCAGCCAAACATCCGCACAGGGCGCCGCTTGTCCCGATTTGATTTCGGACATATTTGGGGATCCATCGGAAAACTGATGAAAGAAAAATACAGAGCTAATCCTTGTTAAATTTGCCAGGCTGTGCAGCGCGCACACACCCACAGGCATGCGGGCGTTCACACACACGTTTACAGACACACACCCTTTAGGACATGTGTAACCTAAGTCTGTTGTGATTCTTTTCCTGGTGAGGCCTGGAGGAGCACGGGAGAGGTTAAGACAACACGGTGCGGTGTGAAAACACACTGGTGAGGTGTGCGGCCTGAAACCCGACACACACACAAGGCTTTTATTAATTACGCCTGCTTGTGTTTGCCAGTGAGACAGTATTCATTCAGGTTTGGGACCCTCTGGTAATAAAAGGTCAGTGGATAAACAGCCGTGCGGGGCGGCCATTTTGGGGATTAATCCAGGGGTTTCGCCCTCGGTTACCTCCGAGTCGTCGGGGTTCAGAGGTGAGGGTTGTGAACTATCGCAAGAGAAACAGAAAAAAGCTGCGCACACTTACGAACTAATGAAGCGAGCAGCCGGGCGTCTGCAGCTGCATTCAAACTATGCAGGGACGCGGAGTCAAAGGTTGGCCGTTATAATTGCTCCGCGGGGAAATAAACGGTTTCATAATTATTAGGGCAAATGCAAAAATAGTGGTTTAAAAGAAGTGACTGGAAGGAGAAACAAGAAACTTATTGCTGCACGAATGTGATGAAGCCATCATATTCATCACACACACACACACACACACACACACACAATGTCATTGCACATGTAGCTACAAACTTTAAACTAGACTTAAAGAGGTTTGATCCCCTCTGACGTGGAGTGAGGGCCACATGAGCGAGGTGAAACACTCCGTGGAGAGTTTGCTGTCTTCTCCCCTCAGGGTTCAGCACAACCGCTGCCCAAAAGCAAACCGAAGACCTCCAAACGAAACCAGCAATTGCACCAGCAGAGCCAGCAATAAGCAGCGTTTGCAGGGATTTATCCACAGCCATAAACGGATCCAAACAAGAGAGGCAAAAATTGAGATTTTAGAAAGATTTACATCTTGAGAAAAGACGAAACAGAGAGATTCCAAAACCAATGGAAAGGAAGTAATGAGTGCTCGCGTCTGATGTGCTCAACCCCCTGCTGTTCAGTAATGATTTGGATGAAATGCTAGTCGACTGTAGCTTGTTACAAGGAAAAAAGGTGAGTTTTGTTGTTTTTTTGTTTGTTTGGAGTTTTGTTTTGTTTTTTCACTAAAGTGACGGTGCTATTCTCTGCCTAAAATAACTGAATTTAAAGCTGTTCAACCGTGTAACTGAAGGTGCAAATATGATAGCACTCCAGCAGGTGTGTGTGTGTGTGTGTGTGTGTGTGTGTGTGTGTGTGTGTAATCCTGCCTGAGCGCCTCACAAACCCCAGGAAGGCTGCCATGACAAATGCCTTACTCCTCAATCTATTTAACCGCTTTAAATGGCAATCTGCAAGAGGGCACCCCTGAAGGAGGAAACAGTCGACGCATGTGTAAATATAACACAAACTGTTTTCTAATTTGACTTTCACTGCAGGATCAGATAATCAAAGCTCAGTCTGCAGCAGCAGACACGTCCTTAAACAGCAGCGCTGGTGCGACTCCTACTTTGTGATTTAAGGCAGCATATTGAACAGATTTAGCAAGGCAGCAGCATCAGCACATTCTCCTGCGTGAATGGCGGCTGACTTTCACGTGTTAATGATTTAAACGGGGACGGGACAGTTTCATATTCCTACCGTGTGCATTCTTTTTGCTCGGCGCCACATGTTTGCTCAGGACGATAAACAATCAGATCCGGCAGCGCTGGAGCATCAACAGATGAATAGTGATGAGGTCAGGGTAAATATTAGACGTGTGCTGATAGCTGAGATGATGAATGCGGCCAAAGCACGCACACGTGCGGGTTGTGCAGCAGAGGCCAGGCTCTGGCTCCCACGGGGACCGGCACAGCTTGGAAGCGGCAGCAACAGTGTCAGCAGTGTTTTGGAGAAGCAGAACGGCTGAGAACTGATGGATGGAGACGCTGGCTTCTGACTGGGTTACAGCTCGTTTGAACTGGGAAGCTGGTTCTTGCAGGGGCTTTTTCTGCTGAAGGTCCGGTGTGGAATTTGGTGGACACTAGTGGGGAGGTAGCGGGTCTTCAACTTTTTGCTAGTTTTTTTGGTGCAGTTGAGTCCTTTTGAGTCCCTGTTGTCACTAATGCAGGTTTAGATTCCATAGATTATCTTGACAAAGAGTTGGAGCTTACGCGGTATCTCAAAGTGTCTTTTGAATAAAACATGGTTCAAATCTTGTGCTACTGAGATGTGATTTCAAATATCAGGTAAAGATTATTTTCAAAAGCGAATTCTTACTTGTGAAAACACACACTTTGCCTGGTGACAACACGCATCCCAACAGAAGGGGAGTTCGAACAGTCATGTTTTTGCATGTAGCACTGACAGAATTCTGGTCTAGAAAAGGTGCAGCAGTGGAATCCTCCGCCCTCTGAGGACGTCTGAGGGTGCCGGCTGCTGCGCTGCAGGTGAGAGGTTGCACCACTGGGTGAACCTTCCCATCGTGCCCGTCGTTATATTCAATAGAGCAGTGATGGGATAATCCTCCCACCCCTACATGAGGACGATGACTCTGTCCTCCGGCCCTTATCTCTCACACACACACACACACATACACACACGCGCGCACACGTGGACATCTAAGACACTGTGCCTGCATTTGAGGCACCAATCTCCGAAGAGCAGCTGTAGCCTACAGCCTATATGGAGATGGAGGGACCCAGTCCCCATGACCCCGTCACCCCACAGCGCTCACAGAACAAGAGGAGGAGGCTGGGGGAGGGCTGCCGTTGACTGTAACTACTTCAAACAGCTGACTATAGAAGCTCAGAGAGCTTTATCTGATCTAGATGTCTGCACACAGAGACGGCGAACCCGCCTCTGTGTAGGAAATGAGAATAAAGCATCCTTAAATTCAGATATTGGATGTAAAACTGGAACTGAAGTATCACATTAATATATAAAGCCGGTGCAGGGAAAGGATATGATCGAGCTGTATTTACTTTTGCACATTTTGCATTGATTTCTTTTTTTTTTAGAATAGTTAGAATTGTTTTTTTCTTTATTAGTTACCCGTCTCTATTTCCCATAAATTCTCCTTCCTAATACGTCTTTTTCCTGCTTTAATTAACCAACTATAACAAAACAATCATTAAATTCAGCCCTTATACACGTGCATGACTTTCTTCAAACTGTCTCAGCAGTTGGTGCTGGTATCATCCACCTCCAAAGAGCTCCTGCCAGTGTGTCACATCAGAGCTGGGACTATCACGCTCTGCAGCAGGGATGCTCATTAATCACCTCGTTACTGATAATTTCATTTCCTGTCGCCAGATTACCCCAGGCTATGGCATGTGTGCACCGCACCCGTGAGTGTCTAAATGATCACCTCTAATTATGGCCCAACTAACATGCAAACGTCCCACATATTTCCTATGCAAACCCAACCCTAACTTTAACCTTCAACCCCATCCCCTAACCCAACTCTAACCTTTCACCTAACACGCACGTAGACGCGCAAAGAGCCGTATTGAGACGTTAGTCATCTTCCTCGCCTGAAGAGGAGGCTGCAGTTCACTGGTGTCTGCTGACACCTACTGGACACTCCCGGCAATTACACCCCGACCTCGTCGTATTTGGATTCAGCGACGTTTCAGAAATATTCTACAGAAAGCACCTTTAAAAAAATACATTGCTGAAATTTACCTCAGATTTTGTGCATTATAAAAACAGGACAAACACAATCTAAAAAATACCTTAAGTGCAATTTCTGTTTTTGTTGTTGTTGTTTTCAGTTGTTGCTTTGAAACAGTGAAAGGGTGTTTTTCTATGCCATATGATGAACGAGTATAAAGTGAGCATTGAACGCTTTATCCTAGTGACCTGTTGACAGATCTTAACATTAATTCTGAACAAACGCAGAGATCTTCTGCGTTTCCCTTCATCTTTTTCAGTGGACGCGTTGGGGTTCACTTGTTCGCGACGCTACCAAATCTCGCCGCTAGGGGGCGCTCGTATAACGCGAACCAATATACCACAGACGGTAAACTGGTTTGACCAGAACATTTTAATTAAAAAAAAAAAAAAAAAAAGAGTGAGTGGTTAAAAAAGCATATGAAGCCAGGTTAATACATTAAACAGTATCAAATTCTACAATGTAAGTAGATTTTAATCGGAAACCACCTAATTTAGGTCCAGAGAAAGGTGAAAAAAAGCCCTGATTAGGTGGTGGAGGCGATCAGACGGAGGTGAGGGAGGCATATTATAGGCATTAAGTAGTTAACATAATGGGGGACAAAGGCTTGAAGAAAGGAGAGAATGAGACTGTGATAAGATGACATGTCGTCCTTGCGTGGTGGCTGCAGCATGCCTCCATCCCCATGACAACACAAGTGGAGCTGGTAAAAAACGCAGCATAGCTCAGGGTCTGTCTGAGCGCCTGCCTGCCTGCCTGCCTGCCTGCCTGCCTGCCTGCCTGCCTGCCTGCCTGCCTGCCTGTCTGTCTGTCTGTCTGCTTAAAGAACTGGGACCCATGGGCTTCACAAATAATCTAAGTTCTCTAGCAAACACCCCAGTGTTTTAGGGCACTAATGCAGCTTTGAAACAAACTGTGCCTGTGTAGAACACACACACACACCTAAACGCTAGCAAAAAAACAGGATGAGGCCACAATGGTTGAGCATTATTTAACCAGAGACTTGACTTCAAATCAAGGAGTGTTTAAAGGACTTGGTCTGCAGATGAACAACTACAATAAAGGTTTCCATCACAGGCTCACACAGAGCCGCTGCCAGCAGGAAACTTTCAAGAATGTTGCATTTTTCCATTGCGCCCCAATCAGAGATCAGCAGGAACCTCCGTCGACTGTCAAGCGCCAAGCTCCCGCCGTGGCGACAGTGATTGGAGTGACGGCAGGAGCCTCAGGGTCCTGAAGTTCTTCTCAACAGAAAGTAGAGCAGCAGAAGTTCTTTGCTGCATCCACCATCTTGTGTCGAGCGTCTCTGACGGGTAAAGCTGCTCTTATTTGTTTATTTGGCTCTATAAATCAACTGATTTCCTTTCATTTTGCTGTTTAAGCTTTATTCATTCAGATTTGTGACAAGCAAATCTTATTTTCAACTGGAAACAGCTAAACTAAGATGAGGGATTCGGCTCAGAATATACCTGCCGCTCCAGGAGTGGTTTTTATCCGGGATGATAAGTCTTTGAAAAGACTTTGCACTGTTTTTTCCACAATTCCTGGTGTGTAAATACTCCTGAGTGATGGCAAACTGCACCTTTGCTGGTGACTCAGGAGCAGAAAAGTCTGCATCAATTCGCAGAGGTTGTAAAATCGTTTGGTTTTATTGCACAGGTGGCATAAAAAAGTAACCCTCCAGTTTGAACTGGCAGATAAAGACGAAACACCAGATGTTCTCCGTGATCTCGATACTACCCACTCACTGATACTGGCCAGCAAATGTATTTAGGAGGTGCTAAATCAGCCGACGGGCAGCCACGTTAGGGGTGTTTTATGCATTTAACTGATGCTACTGAGGACGCACGAGCCGGCTCCCAGGTTTACACGTCAATATAAAACCCTTTTTCTCTAATTACCCTCGCACACATCAATCCGAGCTAAACAAATTGCCATCGCCTCCTCTGTTGCTGTCACTGATGCACGTCGACTGTTGTGGTACGGGGAGGGGCAGATGGGGAGTTAGAGGGTGGTGTGGTGCAATCATAAAAAATCATGAAATTCTGATTTAATTTCATCAGGTGAGCTGAGGCGGTGAACGGACAC
Organism: Tetraodon nigroviridis; assembly: GCA_000180735.1. Classification (NCBI taxonomy): domain Eukaryota; kingdom Metazoa; phylum Chordata; class Actinopteri; order Tetraodontiformes; family Tetraodontidae; genus Tetraodon; species Tetraodon nigroviridis. The sequence goes on along the minus strand of CAAE01014577.1, from coordinate 2,949,905 downwards.
ACACCTAACGGGGCGGTAAGCGCCGGCTGTGACCTTTTTGCCCTTGTGCTCCTCAGGAAAAAACACATCCAGATCCGCGGGGAGCGGAGGAACATTCATTATGCTCTCGCCGCAGGGTGAAGCTCAGAGGTCGGGGCGAGGATGGAGGCAGCAGGTGCCGGAGAAGACGTAGATGTGTCAAGAGCCGCTCCAGGTTCTTCATATACTTCGTCATGTTCTAGTCCTCACCTTGAAGTACCACTCCTCTATCACTCCCTCTCATTCCGTCTTCCATCTCCTCCGGTTTTCGCCTGTCTCCTCCTCCTCGCTCTCCCTTGGTTTCTCCTCCCAGACAGCCCAGAGACACGGAGAGAGATCCCCCAGACACGTCCGATCAATGGCCGCGATAGGAGCCTCCGACAGACAGGAAAGGAAATTACACGGCTGCGATCGCAGGCAGCACATCTCTGGTTTCTAAAAGCCTCCCGGCCCGGCCTCTCCTCCCGATTCCTCTGATAAGCTCCGCTGACGTTGATTTAAAAGGCAAAAGCCGCTCGGCAGCAGGGCGGAATCTCTGGCTTTGTTTGTGTGAAGAACATCCACTTCGGCGTCCACACGCCCGCCCGGGTTCGGCTGGCGCAGAGCCGGACGCGCTGCTCCCTCCGTGCCCTTGTGTGACCTCTGGACAGGATGTGTTCATGTTCAGGGGGGTCGGGGTGTGTGACGGGGAAGGGGCGGGGGGCACTTGAGTGCTGGTTGAGTGACAGAAGAGAGCATCTGTCACAGAAACACACTCATACATTATTCACCAAATGGAGGCATTGTGTGTGTGTGTGTGTGTGTGTGTGTGATTTGTTTGCAGCATGACTCATGTTTATATGAAATCGGAGCTACGGAACAAAGAATAAGGTGACACTTTTGAAATAAGGAAAAAACAAACAAGCGTAACAACATCCTGAGTTCATAGATGAGATGGAGGCTTGACAGGACGTCACGAACAACAGCAACGACGACGACGACGACAACAACAACTAACTATAAAATCAATCTGCAGCCGATAGAAGCCCACGCATTCAAAAAAACCCTCCTTTACACGCTGATGCTAACAGGTAAAGACGACTGAAGCCCCCACGCTGTCTGACTGGTTCCCTCTCCCCCTCACACGGCGCAGGGGGCCGTGGTGGCACTGACCCCTGACCCCATGCTGTCAGTGAACACATCTCCCCTTCTTCCATCTGATCCCATCCCCCACTTCTTTCCTGTTGCTGCCAGCGGACCAGAAGTCTGACAGCAATAACGGAGGGATGGAAGAGGAAACAGAAACCTTACGATCTGTCCTCTTAGATTTGTGACCGTGTTTTGTACCATGAAGCGAAAAAGTGGGGAATTTTAAATATTTGAGTTAAACTGAGTTTAAACTTTTATTTTACAGCTTTCCCACCTAAATAGGTGAAATCTACACAGATTAAAAATCAATAAAGCTTTACAATTCTCTGGGAGATGTTTATAAGATTAAAGATTGACGCTGTCAGGAGGAGACTGGCAGCACGAGTGTGACCCAGCATTGATCTGCCTTCTCAACTGAAATTAGATTCATCATCTTGGATACAATTAGTACATTACTGATGATGAACTGATTATCTTTCACTAGGTTAGAGGTGGTCGGTGGCGCCTCCCGTGCGTGTAAATAATCGTGTTTTTCGGGCCGGAGTACCCACTGCTGATCCAATGATCTGCTCCGATTGGGTTTCAGATCAATCCCCACCAGTCCATTACCCCAGAGCGACGGGCGGCGGACGCCTCTGTCATTTCTGGGGTGAGTGAAGACATTACAGGGATTTCCACAGGGCAGAAAAAGGGGCTTCCATATTCTCTGATGTCATTTAGCATGGGATTTCCTAGTGCTTTTTGGTGGGGGCTTAGCGTTTAATTGAATTTGATGGCACATCTGCTGCCTCATGAACTCCCTACTCTCGACCCATTTTTCCATTTTCTTCTAAAACACGGACGTGGTGAGCAGTGAAAACGAGCTTCATTATCGCGCTGTTAAGCGCGTAGCTTCCACTTGGCTGTATTTGAACAAATGAGGTGGACCTCTGTGGGTGTTTTATGGATGTCCTGAAATGAACACGTTGCTCATGTGTTGGCCAGCGAGGTGAGTGAAGGGATTTAGCAGAATTTCTGCCGCTGATCCAGCGCGGTCTCACAAACGCAGCCTAATCTGTTCCAGCGGATATTAAACTCTTCTGGAGTTTCAGACTGATCCCACGTCCCCGCCAAGGCCAGTCCGACAAACGTCCAAACCTCATCCTGACCTCTAGTAAATCAGAATTGGGTCTGATTTACTATATTCAAATCTGAGGGAGCAGCTTTTTGCCATGTACAGCACCAATCCCCAGGATTAAAGGTGGGAGAAAACTGACAGCAGCATTAGCCTTCAAACGTCTAAAGATGAGAGTTTGCGGCCTGGAAAGAAGCGACACCAGAAGGTCAAGGGCAGTGGGGGAGAAGAGGAGGATGAACGAGACCAGACAGAGAGAGAGAGAGACTCAGAAGTATGTGGGCGCTTTGCAGCGGCTCAGTAAGTATCGATCCAGAGTTCAGGTGCTGGAGGATGGATCGTGAACTCCTCCTCTCTGTTCTCCACCACCTCCCCCCACGCCTAAGCCTCCTCGCCCATGAAACCCATTGATTCCAACGTTCTTCGCTCAGCCCCGACTGTCAGGAGGCTTTGAAGAGGTAAAGATTTTTATTCGGACTTCTATGTCTCCCACAGTCCCTAAATGCCTCTATCACTGTCCTCTTAGATACCCGTAAAGAACGCGATCAAAAAAATACCTTCTTCACTTCCACCGCATTGTCCACTGGCCCGAGCCACACTTTTTAATCTGGCCGTGACTGTAAAACTGTTTAACAGGTTTAACAACACCCAGCATGGTGCTAAATAAATGGTTTGGGGCTAAATGCAGATACCAGTTAGAAGTGAAAGACCAGTTTAAACCAAACAGGCAGTTTTCCAGAGGAACCAACATACAAGCACAGCAGAGAGGCACAGACACGTTCAGGTATGTGGCTGGAGAGACTCCAGGCCTTTACAGGGAGGGGCCAGAAGCCACAGGTAAGAGGACTGCTTTCAGGCTGTTCAGTGAAGATAATAGAACACAGAGGACTCACACTGAGGCAAGACGAGCTCCGACAGTAACGCAGCATGGAACTGAAATGAACTCTGCAGTAAAACTAATCCAGATTACAGAAGCAGGCCCAGCACATCATCTGTCATTTCCTCTTTGGCGGCCGTGTGTTTTTACACTCAGGCTTGTCTTCATCGCGCTCTGACACTTTAACGCAGGACTCCATTATGTGACCCCCCCCCCATTCCCTTCCCTTCTCTTCCCTCGCTCCCTCATCTCATTCCGCCTGCACAACACGGGCGCGCCGCCGGAGCCTGCCCTATTTATCGACACGAGGGGTCTTCTCAGAGGACTGCGCCGTCTCTGCTTCCGCTAGATGACTTAAATGTCACCTATTACGCATCAAGGTTCGCAAGACATAATCTGAACAATCGATTTGTAAAACAATGAAAAATAGCTTAATGCAACAGCGAGCAGCCGAGATTCCGCAAAACAATCTCCGCTCTGGTGTGTTAATGGTAATAATACTCAGGATGTCCATGAAATGACTTCATTATCCAGCCACACATTTCATTTCACACTATAGGATGATCCTTCATTACAGGACAGAACAAGCACACATGCTCGTGGCTCCAGCATTTGGACAAATCCCAACCTGCACAAACCGCTGTTCAGTATGGAAAAAAGAACAGAGCAAAACATCTATTTATATTCATGCATAGAGACGCGTGATAAATAATGGCATTTTCACAGGCCATCTTAAAGGAGTGCTGATGTGAGAAATGGAATGTGAATTGTTCCTGTAACCTTCAAGAAATCTGCAAAGTCATCTGCAGACAAAGGAGCGAAGAAAAGGAAGGATGGGGGGTTGATGCGGAGAAGAGGTGAAGGACTCCAGCCTTTGTGCACACAAACACACAAGCAGCTGATCAGCCAAGTCACAGCCCAAACGCAGTAGTTTGGGGGTCTGGAGCCACACGGAGGCTGGCCGCCCTCCAGGTGACACAGAGAGATGGATGGAGAGCACTAAAATAAGGAAGTAAGGACGCGAGTCTCCACACTTCTGCCTACACAACCTGCTGCCCCGCTCGGCTAAATATACCAGAGGACAGCGACAGCAGGTGAAAGAGCAGAGAGGGAGAATCTGCACTATGTGTGTGTGTGTCATTGCCTCTTAATCAGTGTCCGACTGACGTTCCAGCACTGACATTTTATTTGTTTGAGTCAGAGTAAACAAAACAACCACGCGCTAAAAACACAACTCTACTGAACCACAGAGGCAAACTAAAACCCCTTTTTGTGGCGACTCCCACATTCCCAGCGACGAATTCGCAGCCTGTTCCTAAACCTGAGCACTTCATTCATCGTTAGTGTTTACATACCAAACCAGGAGGTACCAGCGCACATTGAAACGACGGGGACATGTGACGTGCACACATGGGGCTTTAACGTGGTCTAAGGCGACATGATGCAGGCTGACTCATGTGCATTATTTTAGCACGTTCCTCCATGTTGAAAACATTTGCGTCATATGTCACATGCGGTTGCCATGCCAAGCGGCCAGATGGAAAAGCGTGCACGACATGGACTTGCTCACGATCTCCCCTATACAGGGTGTAGATTTCCCCCACGGTGACCCCTCTACTGAAGGCCCCGGAAAGCGAATCTCCTGCTTTTTCTGATTTTGTTGCATTCGTCGCCTAATCAGCCTCATTCAACTTATTGAAGTGAAGACAGGAAATGAATGATGAGACCTTGCTGATGAATTTGCAGACGGGGACCCATGTAGATTCACCCGGCACACTGATGTGTGGAACAAAGCTTTTAAGCATGACCAGAGAGTGCGAGGTGGAGGACGCGTCAGATGGGCTGTTACAGGGACAAGACAGAGTGTCTATATGATGACACATCGGTCTATGAATAATGGAATGTTTGTGTTTACTACTTTTATATGAATAATGCATATGTATCTATGTTCTCTGACCACTTAGTATGTGCGTGTGTGTGAGACTAAAGATCAAACAGACCCAGCAGACAGACAAAGGCGAGGCCGGTTCTTACAATTCCTTTTGAACCAGCAAAGTAAAGAAGCGCGAGCAAATGTGTGAAAGAAAAGAAGGAGGAGGGGAGGAGGGAAACCAAAGCTGGTTCTCACTTTGCCAGCTGTTTCCTTTCATGTTGCATTTCACGAGGCTGTACAACAGAAATGGTAATATAGATTATTTCCATGCCGTCACGCATCAAGGTGTCCCACCAGGTTTCTTCTGCTTCCTTGGTGCTGGGTCTTGTGGTGCCACTCAACACGCCAGCGTTTAATGGGAAAACCAACGCGTGTATACCTGTCATTGTAATAATTGTCATATCAACTGATTCGGCTCATCCTGTACTCCGTTGCCATGACCACCAGGAACCATCACTTCAACTGTCATTTGCCTACGCAGAGCAGTACCACCCTACAGCGCTGGGTGTTCTGGGAAGAGGAAAGAAGTCTGACATCATCATGAGGTGTCCGGAGGAGAAGATGCTCATCATGTTGGAGATGATGGCGCTGTGGGAGGAAGGCTGCGAGGAAGCTACAGTGAGGATAAAACACTAGCAACTTGGCCAAAACTGGCAAGATAAGCCTGGACAGCTTAGAAATGGGTAAATCTTCGCATCTCAAATGTGTTACACAAGTGAAACATGATCCATAAAAAAGTCATGATTAAATAAAAAAAAATTAGAGGAGCAGGTTGCGTAACCTCAGGTCATGGTATGAGGGGTACGAATGGAAAGACTGCTAACTGCTAATCAAGATGAAAGGATTAATGAGGCGCGTGCACAGGTATGAACACAACACAACCAAATGTTCACACGTGAATTTACTCACATGTACGTACGTACAAAGACGCAGACGCGCTCCTCCACCCACATGTGTTGACAGCAGGAGAAATGAGTGACGTCTGTTTATCTGGCGTGCTGCGGTTACGAGCATGTGACGATGGTGCGGAGATGAACCACAAAGACCAAACCCACGTGCATACCAGTGTGCTTTTGGTCTGTCTCAGTGCTGTCATTTTGTGCGCCTCTGGAAGGTCTCACAGGAGGAGATGTCGAGGCTGTAAGAATGATTGGTAGATATGTGCTCCATCGAGATGGAAACACTGAGGAAGACGTGCTCAGCACAGAGCCCGCGTGACCTTTGCTTGCCCCCTCTCCTGAAGTATGGATTGCAGATGGGGCGTTCTCTTCATGGTGGATGAGCACACAAGCCAGGCACACACACTGTCAGTGGGAGAGCTGGTGGTCAAGTATGTCCAGCTGAGATAAATCACCCCATCACCATATGCCATCCTCAACCCCCCCAGTCCCAGACATCACATTGGCTAGCCTCACATCAGCCAACCAACACTCCATCATCACTCACTTATCGGATGAAATGCTCAACTCTGCTTATACGGTGAATTTCCCAAAAAGACAAATGATCTCCATGGTGATGCCACCCCAGTGTGGTGGAACCAGTCCTGTGGTAGTGACCTGAGGACCAGGGTGACCAAGGTGCAGGTGGAACTCACACAAAGATGTGAGACACCAAGGCAGAAAAGCATAAAACAGGTTTGTTTTAAAAACCTTCTCTCATGAAATGCGTAAAATAAATCAGCTTTTGTGTTGAAAAAGACTGCAGGTCCTATTTGGACAGCAGAAAACTATAATAATCTGCTTCAGACACCAAGAAAGCTGCTGTACCCCCAGTCTGTTTAAAAAATAAAAAGCCTGTTTTGGCCATGACCTGACAACATTTCCTAAATGTGAATGGAACTGAATCTTTTGTCAGTAAGAGCCGGGCTTGTGTGGTATTCATTTTTCTCTTTTTCCGTCTCTTTTTAAGGCCAGTAAGTAATTTCAGCATCACTATGGAAACTGAGAGGGCCAGGGTAATCAGCGAGCGAGCCATAAGTGGTGCCTGAACAAATTGACAGCATTGAAAGAAAAGCATGTAAAAAAAACACTGGCTTTGCTGGAAGATTAGCACTGCAGGAAAATACAAGTGATCATTTTCTTTTGTTCACCGTGAAAGACAAGAGAAATTAAAGATGGAACTGAATTGCTGTTTAGAGCCCTTTACAATTTTAAGAGTTATTCTACTTGAGACAATAAAGAAGGGGCAATCAGAGGTCTCTAATGACAGCGTGATTGGCGGCACTTCAAAATATTTGGCTGTTATTCACTTAATCCCTTTTCATTGGCTGAAGTGATTTAGTTGAGCAAGGAGTCTGAGGAATGGAAAAAAAGATTTGATTTTGATGAATGAATGAATGAATGAATCCACATTTTGTGGTGGAAGAGATTCCTCGGGGTTAGGGGTCACCCATCGGCCTCAACAACCAAAGGCAGATTATATGTAATTATGAAATAAATATTCAATTATAAGTATAATTTGACCCCGACCACACCCAGAAGATTCGGCAGTGGTTTCACCAGAAGTTCACCCTCTCAGCTGATTGGGCAGACTGACAAGATGTGCACGGACACCCCCACACCTTGGTGAGCAGATCGGTACCACAGCAGGGCAGAACAAAATCTAACGCACCCTGGGGAGGTGTGTCTGTCTCCACGTTAGATCGTGCGTGTGTGCAGTCGGCAGTAAGACGGACAAGCTGCCTCGAGTTCCCCGCAGGAGAAAAAAAGAAAAGCGAAGAAGGAGGAATAAAAAGAGAGAAAAGGCGCCGATGGGTGAGGGGCTGAAACAATACAGGAGAGAGAGATAGGTAGCAGGCAACGGAGGGGATGGTGGAAAGGGTGAAATCAGAGATGAGGGAGCGCCCAAGGTGGAAAAGATGACAAAAATTGAGGTGAGGTGATAAAACAGAGAAAAAAAACAGGATAAAAGAGCAGAAATGCAACAGGGAATATTGAGGGGAGGAGAGGAGAGGGCAGAAAGAGAGGGGATGCCTGGGTGGGGGGTTGGGGGTGCAGGAGATGACGCCACTTCATCTGTTCCATTATTATTAAATCTCCAGTTGAATAATGAACAGACGCCGGCGCCGCAGCAGAAACCAGTTCACTGTTTCTGAGGGACGATGTGGATCTTTAATGCTTCAGATGTTCAGATTTTAGGACCTTTTTTTTCAGACTGCAGCAAAGGAAACGTCTCCATCTCTTCCTTTTATAAAATGTTTTTGATAGTCAGGGTGAGATCTATAAAGGCCCATTGTGCACGTTTTTGTATCTACTGCCAGAAAGATAGATAGTGTATTGATCATGTGTAATAACCTTAGTTATGAATCTGCTAAGAGCAGGAGGTATTATAAAGGCAGAGTGAATAAATTTAAAGAGAGAGAGAGTTTTTCTTTATTAGACACACAGATCTCTGCAGAGCTTCGATTTTATGGCCGTTCTAAATGCTCTAAACAGCCACAGAGATCTGAACCTTGTTTTTCAATGTTTCAAAAAGCTTTCTTTCAAAAAGCTAAAACATTTTTAATTTGCATGTTGAAATGTACAAACTACTGCCCACAACTGCTTTTTACAAAGAATCCCAACCAGACTATTCAGTGCTTCAGAAAAAAAGCGCATCAAATCTGCCCCTTTCAATAAAAACCATTTGATAAAAGCACAGTGGCTTTAATTTTCTACCCTAGGAAAAAACTTGAATACCAAAGCCAGATGTAGCTTTAAGAAAATGATGTATAAACACACACACACACACACACACACACACACACACACACACACACACAATAGTGCCATGGTGTTATACAGTCTACAAAAAACCTTTCACATTTGTCTTCTTGCCTCACTTAAGGGTTTTATCTAACCGAAATCGAGACTGGGGGGAGGGCAGCCCTGTGTGTGTGTGTGTGCGTGTGTGTCTGTGTGTGTGTGTTTGCATGATGCCGAGTCTGCTTAGATAGCTCTGATCAATAATGCAGCAAGAGGCAGAGAGAAAGAGCATCATCCCTGATTCAACAAACTCATGAGGATAGGGTGGAACGAAAGGGAAGATGGAGAGAATGAGGACACACACCGCGAGCAATGGAAAGCAGAAGGAAGGAGAGTTCTGGTCGAACTGGGGTGTCAGAAAATCTTCCACAACAAGCATACTTAGCACGAATAAACTCAGACATTAGGTTGGACGGCCATGATCCAGACCAGAGTAATCCCCAAGCCTGGATGTCAACACACTGATGTTATGGAAACCGTCCTGTCCCCTGACCTGGTTTCCCTCTGCCGGTTCCCCCGTGTTCCCAAACACAGTTAGAGGGGTTTAAACACCCAGGCGTGAAAGTAGGTTTGGAGAGATGATTACATCGGTGTCTTTTTTTCCCCTGGGCTCCATGTTCTCCCTTGCCCAGGAGGTCAGGGGTCAGCGTTACCCGCGGCGGTATCGTGACACCTCATTAATCCTTTCCCTACTGCCCGGTCACCACGCGCGTTGTTATGGAAACGATAAAACTGAAAGCTTATCTGAGAACCCCAGGGTGTACCCTTCTGCACATAAAACCTACAAACGTGTGTGTGTGTGTGCGTACAGAGCATATGGTGTCCACTGCATGTGATGTCTGAGGCTGGATGAGAGTTCTGACCACGCTGTGTGATATTTATCCACACCCAGTGATGGAGGTTTCCTGTATAATTGGTGGCAACAGAAGAGAAACTGCGCATGCACGGTGGAAATCCCGACCGGAGGACAGGTGGAACGGCTACTCGGTGTAGTTTCACCCTCATTTCAAGGCTTTTGTTATCGCACATCATCAGCCTGTAATTAAATCAGATGGTTCCACCCAGACTTGATGAGAATATATTGACATCGTTTCATCCCCTTTAATGATACCAAGTAAAGCTGCCTGGGGGTCTTTTCTCACCAGAAGAAGAAATAAAATGTATCACCAAGGCTCTTCTGATACTCCTAATTAGCTTCCTTTGCAGTTCAGCTCACTGGAACTCCTGACGTGCATCCCTGTTTGCCACAGGCATCCGCTGATTAGGGACCCTGCTTCCACAGTTCCGCTCCCACAACTTTCACACACAAACACACACAAGCATGTAAACTACAGGAGGCATTTTCTAGCCTCGGTTTCTGACTGGCCGTGTTGTTGGGCTGGATTGTCACTGAAGATAGTTTGGGGGATCGATGTTCATTTGTAAGACAGAAAACACCTGTCACACACAGACCCAAAACGCTGTGTCAGTCTGACGTGGATCTAGATGCGTCAGAAAGGATGACCGTTTCTGTAGGAGCTATCAGCTTTCCTCTGTTTCCTCCTCGAGAGATAAGACACACACCCTCCCAGACACAGAGAACGTGTCCATCTAGTACCCGTGAGCAGTACTGTCAATAACGCCTGTACCTTCAGAAATAAATCTCTTTCAATCTTCTTCTGGACAAGAAAGGTAAACGTGTACATATCTTATTACCTCCTCCAATGAAAGCAGTTGCCATAGCAGCCAGCACACACAAAGTGAGCCTTTAATGTGCTGGATACAGGTGGAACATGCTGAAAATCAGCCATTTTATGATGCAAAAATGCACTGTAGAGCACTCGTCTGGTCTCGCCTGAACATAAAGCTCCACGTTGAATGTTGAGCATCTTTTTTTTAATCTAAGAAAGAGGCAGAGAGAGAAGTCTTGCATTGAGAAGTAAATATTTTATCATCCCGGGACCCATCGCTTCTTTCTTTTTTTTTTTTTTTGCCAAGGCAGAAAAGAGACTGCAGCAGCATCGGCAGTCAGCACACTTTCCTGCTAAATTGAGCAATTTCACTTTCGCTCAGGCTTATCCCGGAGGTCATCAGCAATGTCAACAGACTCAGGAGATAGAAATCTTTCATTAAACTTTTCATTTCTTTACATCTCCCCACCAATATGCAACACAATGCAAAAAGCGCCACTTTGCAATTTGCCAGCGCCGAGACACTTTTAACTTTGATTGTCCCGACGGTGCTGAGAGGGCTAACCCTAACCCTAACCTAACCCAGCCCTGGGATGCGTCAGAGGAGGGGATTTTCTTATTCTTTCTCTCTGCAGAGCCCAACTGTCGCTCAGGATGGAGCCTCTGTCATTTGCAGAGACGAGAGCTGTGGCACAGAAAAGACAGCAGCTGAGGTGGTTTTCTGCTTCAGAGTTTGTCTGATTTCCACTGAGTTCTGACCCAGACTTGGAAATAATCTCGGGGCAGTTTCTACTCGCTGGAAATGAAATATTCACCTCCTTATGAATGAATAATACAACCAGTATTACTCACTTTTATTTAAATTCAGTTGCAGTGGAGTTTTTCTGTCTCTCAGTAATCCTGTTGCCACGGGGCATGTTAAGCATCTGATTATACACACTCGTTCGCTCCCATTTTTAATCTATGGAAATACATCTCTCTAAAATTGAGTGTTTGTTTTGCTGCATGCCTTTTCTAAATATTTCACCTAATAGCGACCGTGCAGAGCCCCCCCCCCCCCCCACACACTCGTGGCTGCTTCTGTCCGCCATCTTTCCTCTGTGGATCCTTTTTCTATTTCAGCTCCATCAGATCAACACACTGAGTCTTTCATTGTTTAGCGTCACATCCATGGTGACCTTCATGTGGCCGGTGAAGCGTAAAACCTAGACAGGTACACTTAAATAAGTTGTTTCCTGGTCTAATTAACACACTCCTCCTTGACATCCTTCTCTTCATTCCCTCCCCCCGTTCTGCCCGAGCTTTTCTTTTCACTCCTGAACAATGGACACGTTAATTCCTCCACGTGGACGCTGACAGTTTGCTATATGACAGCTAATCAAACCATAATCACTGTCTCCGTGGCTGTTGCTCCTCCCAGTCCTCTCAATCTTCTGTCTCTTTCTTTCTCTTTACTAATCTCTTCCTTTTTCTTCCCTCAACGATGAGCTTTCAGACTCCCTTTGTCCAACATTTTATTTCTGTGTCACCTCAGCTACAAATTCTGCAGTAAAAAATGGTCCAAAAATGATTTTCTGTTGCAGAAACTCCTCTTTGGGAAACTGAAAATAATGAAAATTGCACCTAAATATAAATTTAAGGTGATTAGCATTTCCCTATTCTTTGGCATCACATACTTTTCTTTTTACATTTTCGTGAGCACACCACGTTTTCCCACTCGATTTTTTTTACGGGGTATTTTCAAAAGCTAAGTTGTTAAAAAAAAAAATCGAGTTTCTGCATTTATGTTAGTTTTGATCACTGTTTTTCTTTTTGTACTTAAGAAACCATCAGGCCAAAACCATGCTAGGATGAGTTTAAGACATTAATAAGAAGATTACCCGATAAAAGAGATGTAAATCAACATATCCATTTCTGACTACTTTTACATCAGAGTTTCATCAGAGATTCAAAAAAACATCTTAAGGTCGAAACTGGAGCGAAGAAAATTTCAAGATTTACTCTTGACGGTAATGGGTTTTTGTTTGGATCCACGATTTGCATGATTGTTCTTTGCTCTTTGTCTCATCTTCCACAGATCTAAAGACTGTCTGTCTGACACTGACCCCCTTAACCCCCCCCATCCCACACACACACACACACACACACACACACACACACACACACACCCCGCCCTGAGTGCAGGAGACTAAACTGACAACACAGCAGATGTGAAAAAATGCTATGATAATATTATGATAATTGGTAATAAAACCGCCTGGATGCAAAACAACTGAGGAATCTCAGGCAGTTTGATCTGATATATGCTAATTTGAGATGTTAAACATGTAAATTCCAAGCCTTTTCTTTGTTTTCCTGACCAGCCGCCTACGCAACCCAATCTTGACCTTTCTTTTACGTGAGCCTCAGCGCCATCGAGACGTTAAGATTCCTACACACAAGAAAGCAAAGCTTGATTAAGACTTCTTTGTCTGAAAGAATCAGCATTAAATGAAGGGAAAAAACAAAGTAAGAGATTTTCAAACTGTCAATTTCAAGAGAGAAAGAGGCGCAGGCCTGAGGGTGTAATCCCAAAATAGCCGTGCACTGAGATGACACAGGTATTCTGCTGTGTCATCTGTCGTCGTTTGCCATTAAAGAGAAGAAAAATCCATTACGTAAAAGCTGCCCGGAGCGGGGCCGTTCCAGAGGCGGAGGACGGGTCAAGCAGACTTCTCGCTGGCTGCGCGCGAGAGGCAACGTTGGCTCTTGAGCCCCAACTAAAGAAGTTCATTAAGTTCAAAAATTAAAAAAATAATTGTAATTGTTATTTGAGTACAAAGATATGGTATGAGCAGGAAATGACAGGAGGTCGCTTCAGAGGCCAGACAAAGACAGTGTGTGTGAGAGTGTGTGAGCTTCTGTGTGTATGTAAGTGTGTGTGTTTGGGGAAGACCGATATTAGAGCTATTTCTATCTGTGCTCACTGTAGCAAATCAGTGCTTACATAAGCTTAAGGACCTGAATTGCCCTGATTTTGTGTGTGTGCGTGTGTGTGAGAGAGAGAGAGAGAGAGAGGAGGGAGAGAGCTCATGAATGTGTTAGGCTGACTTCACATGGTGACATTCAAGCAGAGCAGAATGCCAGAAGATAGTTACTGCTGCATCATTTATAACCTGCCCTCCTAACACCCACACACATCTGTACACACACACACACACACACACACACACACACACACACACTAGTAAGGTATAAAATCTACAGATTTAGAGCGTCTGTGTTGGTTTATGGAGGCCTGCTCCACAGATAAAGTGCTTCTGGAACCCAGATTAATTAACACATTTAGTATACGTGTGCACACAAGCTCATCAATTAGCACACAAATGATGCACCAGCACACTGAAAATGGTGATCTGACACCAATATTCATGCTCACACACATCCAGCGTGAATAATTGCCTGATTTGTCCCGCCTAATTTCACCATCTTTCTCTAGGATCTACCCGTCTCGCTCTTTCTCC
>CAAE01014577.1:2916557-2934850 GCA_000180735.1 Tetraodon nigroviridis | reverse complement strand
CAGGAAAATTTGTGACATGTTTCCAGGTCTTCCAGGGTGAACCTGTAACTTTATACAAGGACGCTACGTCACATGTTTGTTGAGGTTCTACCTCGTTTTCATCCTCAAAGCGAGGCAGGGCTCGATGGTGCTATGACATTTTGATTGAGGGTGGTGGAGGGAAAAAAAGAGAGAGATGGCAGTTAAAATGGCAGCACATTTATCCTCCTCTCTATAAATATTCAGGTGTGCCAGACCTTTCTGGGCCGTATTAGATTACTGAGGATAAAATATATGTCACCCTCTGCGAGGGTGGTTCAGACTTCTGCTTTTGTAAAGTGTCTGGGAACGATGATGATGTTGTGTCTCCAGTCTCAGGTCAGCAAGGTTACAACAGAATAAAAGGGAATTTACCACAGTACTGTATATCACAATAAACAACTTATTCTATTTTTAAAAAAAAACAAAACAAAATTATGTGCCCTGAAAATCTACACAGATAAGTCAGCAGAAGAAAAGCCAGAGGCTTCCATCCCACAGCACCGCTCTTCCTTTCATTCTATGCAGGCACGAGGAGGACGAAAGTGGGTTAAGGGGAGAGAGAAATGAAGGCAGAGGGGCTGAAAAATTAAATGCAAAAGCTGTTCGGTCTCCGGGAAAGATTAGTCCCTCGCCTGTGCGCACTGGGAAACACTCTGACGTGCGGCCTAAATCCCGGCTATCGCACGAGAATGATTTCAAGGATGAATAAGCTAGTGTTTGAAGATCTACGATAAATTTGCTCTGGTGAATGATCTCATGTGTTGGGCCACTAATGAGTCCAATAATCCGGTAGAGGACATTTTACTGCACCCAGCATCATGAGGCGCATTCTTGTCGCCCGTTCTGACAGGAAGATCCAGATCGCCCTCACAAAGCCGCTCCTTTTACATCCCTTTGTGTGCTTATCTGGAGCCTCCACCACGCGCCGGTGCCGTGGCAACCAGAGTCGATGGCGGCTATCTTTCAGAGACTTTTGTGTTCTGTCTGCTGATCGACAGCTGAGGTCGGAAGATCAGCGGAGGACATGCATCTCAAGCTTCAAGTCAAAGTTTTACCCCGTCTCCTTTGTAGTTCCAGAACGTTTCCTCAGTAAAGCTGGAAGTCTCAAAAGGTGTAAAACACACACATGTATTACAAAGAATATTTTTCTAGGTTTTATTGCATTGCGGTGCCTCGGGAGCAGCAAATACACAATGCAGTGCAGACTTTAGCTGTCCTCCATCTGGTCAAACCTTCACTAACTTATTCATGAAGCCGCCTGAGTGCTTTCTCTCCCTAAGTGTTCGGTTGGGGCCAGAAAGGTGAAAATAGTTTAACTTAGAAGAAGAAAAAAGTCCTAAATGTTTGATGAACTTGTCTGTAGGTTCCCTTCAATGCTCTGCGAGGCTCTTTGAGGACGCCGCGGATCGGTAGAATTCCATCTATGGAAGCTGCTGTTCCAGGGACGGCAGTCACCCAAAGACTGAGAGGCTCCATCCAGTTCCATGACGTGGGATTATGTAACTCTGAGCCAGCGTTGCTACTCTGCCAGTCGGGCTGAGCCATTAAGCTGCTCCTTCCAGCGAGCACATGCTAACTGGCTCCGAAGCCCACAGCTTAGTCCTGCCCAGTAGGCAGCGGCCTGATGGGCTTAAGGCGAAGGGATGACCGGAGATTCTTGGTTTAACCCTGGAAACAAGCTCGTTGTGGACAATCTCCATGGGTTCACCAACCAAACACAAGGACTTAGCTGTTTGGCACTGAGCTCGTATTTCCACATAGCGGTTGAATAGTTCAGTCATTTCCTGCTTCATCATCAAACACTGGGAATGATTTCATCTTCTTTCTGGAAATACGATGCAGGTGAAAGTACACACGCTCCAATCTGATGTTGACAGACATCAGATGTTTTTCAGAGCCAGCGTAGATTTTCAGACAATCCCAAACTGGAGAAAAGTACATATGGAGTCGTAATAGTACTATGTCTACTACTATTTGTACAACTCCTCTTTTTATCATCATGTATGACCTAAAATGTTGTTGACAGCCAGCTCCAAACATGACAGGCGCCATATTCTAGGAATCAGGCCCCACTGACACCAGTCTATTTCAGTCTCTGACTCCGCTGATGTCACAGACCTTTGGAGGAACGGGGACAAAGCGGGAGGCTCACAGAGGAGGGCTAGGAGAGAAAAAAAGAGGAGGGAGAAAACTGGACACAGGCGCAACAGCTGAAGGTGGGAGTGGGAGTATCAGAGAACCTGAAGGGTGGCGGAAAATCAGCAGCCGTCTGAAGGGACAGAGACTGAGCGACCAGATGGAGGATGCCTCGCTGGAGGAAGTGTGTGTGTTTGACCTGTGAGGGTGTGAGTCATCCGCAGGGAGGTGTGTGTGTGCACTAAGTGTGTGTGTGTGTGTGTGTATCGGCAGCGCGACATCACCTGATCAAATATCATCATAGGAAGGATGAAGAGAAACAGAATAAAGTGAGCTGGTATCAGATTACCGCACACCGACTACACCTTATCTTTGCTGTGTGTGTGTGTGTGTGTGACAGAGAGAGAGAGAGAGAGAGAGAGGGAGAGATAGAGAGAGAGAGAGAGAGAGAGAGAGAGAGAGAGAGAGAAAGGATCAGACAGTAGAGGAAGCTTCTTCTGATGTTTCGTAAGGTCAGAGTCACATTAACACCTCCCTCTCTCAATTACTGTGGACAGCTGTAAAGACTTTATGATTAATGAGCTTTTGTTGTTGCTGTGTAATGCCACATCTGCTGCCACGGGGGCTTCAGCACGAGTCGGAAACAATATGGCCGGATCGGCCCATTACACAATGGCCAAGCTCGAAACACACACGCACACACATACACACTTCTTCCCTCATTATGCTGGTAGCAACCTCTTTTTGGCCCAAAGCAACCCCGCGACACTCAATAAACACCCATGTGCACTGCCAAAATTAGTGTTTGTGTCATCTCCCCAGGACCACGTCACAATAATACCTGCAATTTTGGGAGATTTTTTAAATCAAATGTCTTTAACGTTTTAAAATACACAATGTTGACAATATGATTAAAGGTTAATTAATGCATTAAAATAAACATTGTTTTTATTGATTTAACTGGCTGGCTGACAGGTGCACGTGGATGGAAGTTAGTGCTCTGCTTGTGGTCAGGTCACCTTGTTATATATGTGAGGTGGACTTAGTGTGTGTGTGTGTGTGTGTGGGCGTGATTGCATGGGGGGGATCTAACAGCTTTGAATTTACTTGATGACCTCTGTGAGGGTCACATATAGACCGAAGTTTAAGCCAAATAGGGGAAACAAAGGAATGGCATGACTGTGTGTGTGTGTGTGTGTGTGTGTGTGTGTGTGTGTGTGTGTGTGTGTGTGTGTGTATATACAGGGAGATTAAAAGACACCCCCAGGACAACAGGGGTGTGCAGCAGCTGACAATTGGTGGAATTATTAAGGAAACAAATCAACATTCCACTTGACCACTTGGGACGTGGTCGTTATTTTCACTCAGCAGCAGAATTTTCCCCCCAAAGATTCGCGTTTTCCACATTTCCTGCTTGTCCACAAAATAAGCCAACCTTGTCAGCTTCCTGTGCGTGTAAATCAACATATTTGCAGTGAGACTTCGAGGATACGCCTGCCAACAGATCTCTGCTGTGATGAGTCACAACGACTCGAAACACAATAAGCCCAAGAAAGGAAAAACCAACAGCGGTTCTTGATACGCCTCCATCTCCGAAAACACGCAGCCTCGAGCCAAAACAGCCTCCGGCTAAAGCCCGGCTCGTCGCCACGCCTGGAGAAATGTGAGAAGCTGCCTTGATTGTCTTCCCAGAGCATTGATGGAGGCACGAGGCCTCCACGCCGCATCAAACTTCTACAAAAGCGTAACATCCCTTCATGGCTGCGAGCGTCTCCAAATCTGGCGGGTGATCAAAGCCATCGACTTTCTGTTTCCCCCTCGTTAAAAGCGCGGTCTTAACAAGCTGGGGGAGAGGCTAGTCCCTGCTCACGACTGCAGACAAGTCACACATTTTCACCTGGGATGTTAAACGACACAAGAGAGTCCGCAGACCCCCATAATTAAGCCGGGGGGAAGGGGGGGGAATTACCACAGCCCCCACTGCCCCGCCCCTTTTCTCCCCCAGTCAGGCTGCTCCTCAGCAAATCAGCCGGACTGCAGGTGTAAAATAGGAGTCTAACAAAGAAGAATGTATGCATTTCCCAAGTGGTGATGGAAGTGCTTTTTTTCTGCACTGTGATTCAGCGTCGTGATGCAGACGTTAGCGGGCTAATTTGTGGCTCTCACATGGTGTCGTTGCCATATCGTTATTGGCAATTATAAATGCACACACACGCCCACTCAAATTGATGCGTCGCGGGTCTGAAGCCAGAAGTCGTAATCGGCAGGAGAGCCGTGAATCTCGCTGCTGCCGGTCTTTCATTATTGTTAGCGACACGCTCAGGCCCAGCTCACCGCCGCAAGCTAGGCTGACTCATTTTGTGCGCCTGAAGTGCATAAATGCGTCTGAGTGTGTGGGTGTGAGGATAACGTGGTGCGCCTCCATAAAATGGTATTCGGGAAGGTCACTGCCCCTCTGATGTGCTGATAAAAAAATACACTCATGAAATATCCCAATGAGAACACACCTTTGGCACCAAAGCACCCACTGCCGATATTTACCGCGTACAGACAAACCTTCATCCACAGAAGAAGAGGGAGAGACAGTGGATGGCAGAGGATGGGAGGGGTGTTGCTATGGTGACCAGGGTTACAGAAGGAAAAGGGGGTCCTGCCTCACATCTGTCACTGAGAAAGAGAATGACCGTCGCTAAGCTGAGGCGAGACAGTCAGCACCTACAATACTGCAGAGACCAGCGAGCTATCCGCGGCTGTGTTAGCACATCATGGCTGTGGGCCGAGCGGCCGGCTCCGTCTGATGCTCTTAGCATTAGCATCAGAAAGGCATTATGCTAATAGAATCAAAGGCAGCAGCCTCCCCTCCCTCTCTTTTGTATCTCCTGCTTAGACCCAAGGGCACGGGAGGATCCTGCATTTCAGCTGCCTCTCCAGCCGTAAACCTTCAACTCATTAGCATGGAGATAAAATAAAAGTGGGGAGAATGTGAGGAATCGGACGAATGATGGAGGAGAGCCAAGTTTCCAGAGGCGCTGGAAGGAAGGGCTTAAATGCATCAGAGTTAAACAAGACACAAATCAATTTAGAGAGCACCAGAAGCAAAAACATTTGTCCTCCAGGGACAAAACACAAATCCACTGTGGGTCTGTTCACATAACCAAAAAAAAAAAAACAACAACCAAAAACCGACGACTGGGAGTAATCAGATAATTGTAATAATCAGATTTCAGTCCATTAATGGGATTTCTTTCAGTTTTTTGTGTTGTTGAACACAGCAACGCCTACAGTCTTTAGCATGAACTGCCCTACTGTGTGCCGCTACACCCGCCATTTAAAACAAATTTAACTGACACACTTAGCGGTTAAAAGGTTCTTTCAATTCCATCGTTTCTTTATTAGACTTCTGAGGATTACTAACATCCCGATGTGGATTTCTTTGACCTAAACTCTCAGGAAATGTATTAAGTATTTAGAGGACACAAAGCAGACGGATCACCTGACACGGGCGAGGCTCAGGGGTGGCTTTTGTTCCTGAAAAGGTTTTGTTGCGTGTCCTGTTTCAGGAGGAAAGGGGAGCGGGGAGCTTGTGAAGCGTACGCGGTGAAATATGACAGAAAGTGGCATCTACTGTATTCACACAGGGAGGCCCCGTCACATGATCTGATCTCTTCCTCAGCCCGTTTGAGTAGAGAAAGAATAAAGCAGCAGAGATGATGCGCGCACACACACCCCGACATGGTTTCACCTCACCTCTGGTCCTTAGGGAGCGCACGGAAATACGCCACGGAGGCGTGCGTGAAGAAGAAGGGAAGGAGGAGGCGACAGGGAGGGAGGGAGGGAGATGACCGTGGATGAGTCATCACACATCTCAGCAACATACTCCATGTACAACATCCCACCTCTGTGTAGTTAAGCATAACACACACACACACACACACAGTGTCACATACAGGAATGCCAGTGTGCACACAACCTTGATAAAAACAGCCTTTAATTTAATTTCTCACCTCTCTGAATTGGTTTGCAATTGCATTGAAAGTCTAACTCGACAGTGAGTCACCACGGCGACCACGTTCATCACCTAGAAACAGAGACGGGGGTCAGACAAAGGACATGCTTTAGGAAAGAGGAGTATAGAAAGAGGGCTGGCTGAAGCCCGAAAGTCCTCTGAAGGCAAGAAAAAGTTTTTTTTCCTCAGGAGATTCTATTCAGCGCCAGAAGCTGAACAGGTTTAAAAAAAAAAAAAAAAAGAAAGTTAGCCTTGAAAAAGTTCCTGTTCTGTTTTTATTGACACTTTCTCACTGACAAGAATTTTCCAGGTCAATCTAATTTTCCCATCTGGTTGTTCTGTAGCATAGAATTTAAAAATATTCTGCTCCATCTCTATTATCAGTTCATTTTCCTTTTCATTGGCTTTCAGCTCCAATTCTTCTCAAGCATCTCCTGAGCCTGAAGGATATGAGGTCAAAAGCCAGATCTAATAAATTACATTTTGCCTACCTGCAGGTGCAATAAATGTGCAGTTTCCCTCAGAAACACCTCCCTAAGGTGAGGTTCCTAGTCTAAAATAGGGGAGAGGAAAGACTGATGGATTCCAAGTAGGAAAATTTGTTTTAGATATGACAGGTTGTGGGAAAGCAACAGATGACCAAAGATTTGGGAGACTTCCATCAGTAGCTTGGGTTAGCTTAGCACAAAGGCTGATGCAGGACTTTTAGGATAAACACAGGGATAAGTAAAACCTGGAAGCTGAGTGGGATGATAAAAACGAGTGTGTGCGGAACCGCTCTGGGAAGGAGTGTCAGAACGCTGCTGACAGATCACAAACCAGCACCGGGGCTCGTTTTCCCCACCTGCCCCAGAGGATCGACCTCCAGGGTCAGAGAGGCGTGTCGCTTCCAACACCAGCAGGATGGGGCGCGTTGGGCCAGAACCTGCCGCGCACGTGACGTAGCTGCGTCTCCACAGCAACAGAGGCTGACGTTGTGAAGGGCCAAGAGCACATCTTTGCAACCTTACAGAGGAAACACCTGAGCCGCGTGACCTGAACACTGACGTCATACATGTCTGTGGGTGACCCACTGAAACATAAGAGCTGCTTGGTTAATGATTAAACCCCTTTTCAAGTTCTTTTTTTTCATCCTGTAATGACATCAGGGGGAAAAAAGGTGAAGCGTCTGTCCAACAAGTTACATTTACTCACACGCACACAAAAAATCAATTACAAAATGTTACAAAGGGCTGGAATGAATACATGAGGTTTCAACAGAAGGAAAGCACAGAACTGCTGTCAGTTAGCATTTGCATTTAATGAATATGGGCGAGAGAAGCCTGAGCCTGGAGAAAAGCGTTTACAGTCCAAGAGTGTAAATGTGCTGTACGATAGGGAAGGTTCCGTAATGGAGCTCTGGAGTGGGGCTCGTCCATGCGCGATAACAAACGCAGTCTTTTTCCTTGCTGCTGCACGTTTGTCATTTTAGATAAAGTTGAAATGGAGACGAGGGATTTAACTGGTGGAACCAGGGTACTGAGTCGGAAAAAGTCTTCTTTAGAGAACCTGTCACCGCAAGACGGATGAAGAATAACAGCAGGCTAGCTTGGTAACAGTCCACTCGGGCTTTCGTGTCAGAAGTCACGTGTGGGAGGTCAGAGGGTTTGGTGAAGCCGTCACAAGGAGGAGGCATCCTCACCGTGTATGGCCTTATACTTGGACATGTCCTCTGGGAAGACTTTGCTCAGCTCGGAGATGAGGAGGCTTTTGAATTTCTATCAGTAATAAAAACATAAAAAGCACTGAGACAAGCACTAACAAAGATATTCAGGCACCTTTCCTAGACGGTGTATCCACCACATACAAATAAATACAAATGTCAGGGGAGAATTGAATTATATTTTTTGTCTTTTTACAAGTCTCTTTATTTGTTTGTTAAAAATCTAATCGGTGTAACGGCTACAGGACTGCGTTATCTCTCCTCAGGTGAGAATCTCCTGAGCCAATCTCTTACCGTCATGGTGTCGATCTTTCCTTTGACCTGCTCGTTCCTGGCCAAAGCTCTTTCCAGACATTCCTTGGTGTAGAGCTGAGGGTTCCGGCCTTGGTCGATGTATCTAGAAACAGAAGACACATCATCAGTCTAGGGAAGTTGGATTAAGAAATATCCATATTCACTTTTTCTTCTGGCAGGTTGTTTGCGCCTGCATTATTTTCCAAGACTTTATACACGAACCTGCAAAATGTGGGTACTATGAATAAAGTATTGGACAAGTTGTACCTCCAGCTAACGGCTTTGTAAAATTCTTACGTTTTCGAAAAAAAACGCTCGCTCAGAGACCTTTATCGTGCACGTATACAAGCTAAAAACCGACAAAACGAAGCTGGTTAAAGGGTAAAGCGCTTCAAGTTGGACTTACTCGAAGACTTCCAGCGGTACGTTGATCTCATGTAGCTGCTGACGGCACTTTTCGATGTCTTGCAGTCCAGATATCATGAAATTGCTTTAGAGAAAACAATA
The DNA here is from genome assembly GCA_000180735.1 of Tetraodon nigroviridis. Lineage (NCBI taxonomy): Eukaryota > Metazoa > Chordata > Actinopteri > Tetraodontiformes > Tetraodontidae > Tetraodon > Tetraodon nigroviridis. Next base: position 2,926,184 of record CAAE01014577.1, on the reverse strand, counting down.
AAAAATACGTTATTGATGTGCTAATCCGCCGACTCCTACTGTTAGAACGTTTTTCGTCCAAGAATACTCACAGTTTCTGGTTAAGAACGGCTTGGCTGCTAGGCTGGAAATCACTGACGATGATTCCCAACTGGCGAATATTCTCAATAAATTTCTCCAGGTGTTCTTCCAGACTATCAAATTTTTCAGCCATTTCAATAAATGCTCGTTCAGTAGTAAATATAAACGAAAAAGAGGCTATTTAAAAACATTCCTTTGTCACTTTCCACTGTTTGCTTACGGTCAACACGACTCCACGACAGACGCGCAACTGGAATGCTTTACGGCACTGTTCCAGCCAATCGTTGCGAGGACCGCTTTGTTACCACGGTAACAGCCAATGGCATTTGTCGTAAATGTATACGTTGATAATGTCGTGCATCTGCATTTAACTGAAGCAGTCTATTTTTTAACAGAATTAAACAACTACTATCGCGAAAATTACGGTTTATTCAAATACCTATTTGGAAAGTAGGTCACTGGTCTTTTTAAAGAGTATTCAAGGAAATTCTTCATGAGATTCAGCGTTTCCAATGATATTATGTGTTCGTTATAGACCTGTAATACCACATGCGCATTATTATGTCTAAAAATAGTGACATATCGTTTGCGTTGTGTGCAACATTGAAGTACTTTGTCATTAAAAACTCAGACTTAAAAGACGTGTCTATCAGTGTCCGTCCCTAACCCACGGATAACGGCCCACTGGCTCTTCAACAAGTTTTATAAACAATCGCGACAATTACAGGGAAAACATTAAAGTATTTACTAAGTGTTAATCGTAAATATAGGCCTGCGGGAGAGTCAGTGTCACTGACGTCAACATTAGTTTCGTTCTTACTGCGTGTCGACGTTAAACCGTAAACGCCACTAAGATCCAAAATTTAGTGAGAGCTAAACAGGAAACAGACCAGGGACCTTCATAATAATAGGTAACGCGATGGCATTTTATTGGTACTTCGGCATGATCATTGCTCAATGAGAAAAATAGACATACAAGGTACTTGTTCCTTCTTTAGTAAGACTAAAATGCAACGTTTTTTCTTGAATGTTTATTTTTGAGACCGTTTACTACCTGTATTATGAATTCGATACGAAGTCTCTTTGCTTTTATTTTGAAATTGCCCGTTCATAGGCGTCGTTTCAGCGGCGGGAGAAGATATTTGACGGCATCTAGCGAAAAGACGGGCTGAAACATCACCAGGGGCTGCTGCGTCCTCGGCTGCATTAAATAGCCGGAGCTGCCGCAGCCGCGCACACATCGAGCGCTCCCCTCCTCATCCTCACTGCGGCTGACACCGACGGCAGGTCTCCTTGATGGCGGAAAGGGTTCTCCTCTTTCTCATACATGCAGCCCGATCGGAGTCCGGTCCTTAGATCGGCGCGTCAGAGAGATTTCACCAGGTAAGGACGCGCTGCTGTCGGAGCGGTCTAACGGTGAACCTGTGCGCAGAGGCAGACCAAAAGGGAAAACATTTCCTACAACAACCCCCTTTTCCAGATATATCTTACATATCTGTGTTTTGCACGGGTATCATCGACGTGCTTTTGTTGTTTTCCGCACCTTCTGATGCATTTATGGTGCTTTGGTGCGCTACAGTCGTCCCACCGTGCGGGGATCGCAGTCGTGATGTGGGTTCATTGTGAGCGCAAATATGACGAATCGTCTTGAAAATCAAACGCATATACTCATGTTATTTTGGTGTGTGTGTGTGTGTGTGTTTTCTCCCAGTTGAGTCTCGGAGAGATGGTGCACTGAGAAGAACACGACACAGGCTTCCCCGGTCGCGCTGATCCCGAGGCTGCAGTGAACGGTGGAGGGATTGTGGCGCAACAAGGTTAAAAATCAGCGTCAATCAACGTACGGACGAATCGAGGCGGGGAGGGAATCTTGCCCCAGTCCGGGGGGATCGGCGGAGATATATTGATCTACCAAAAAATATGGCCAACCTACTGCGGAAGATCGGTTTCATCCGCCTACACGACCGAGACACGGAGGACCCGAAGCACCACCAGGGCTCGTTAAAGGGCACCAAAGGGAACCAGAAAAATAACGCCAACAAACACTGTCAGACCGCCAACGAAAGCAACATCCTGAGCACCCCGGAGATTAAAGCCAGGAAGCTGGACCAGCTTGGAAAGGACAAGCCGACCGGCAAGGATAAACAGGGCAAAGATGCCAAGGAGAAGCAGCAGACGGGGGGAGGCGGGAGTAAAGCGACCAGTGCCTCGTCGATACCACCGCTGGTGCCTCAACGGCCAAACTGCACCCAGGTCCGGACGCGGAGGCTGATGAAAGAGCTACAGGAGATCAGGAGGTTAGGGGACAACTTCATTACCGTGGAGCTGGTAGAGGACAACCTGTTTGAATGGAACGTCAAGCTGCACCAGGTGGACAAGGACTCTGCACTGTGGCAGGACATGAAGGAGACCAACACCGAGTTCATCGTGCTCAACGTCACCTTTCCCGATAATTTCCCATTTTCGCCGCCGTTCATGCGCGTCCTGTCGCCCCGACTGGAGAATGGCTACGTGCTGGACGGCGGGGCCATATGTATGGAGCTGCTGACTCCCCGCGGATGGTCCAGCGCCTACACGGTGGAAGCCGTCATGAGGCAGTTTGCGGCAAGCCTCGTAAAAGGACAGGTGAGAGAGGGAGGAAGCGTTGGTGGGTGAGGGTCGTCCCATCCCAGATCATCAACCGCCCTGCATGTTAATCACCGTCATTGAATGATATTCCGCGCGTTGGAAACGAGCAGTTGCGTTCAGGCGTCTGTGCGTCACGCGTAATTAACGCGTAAAACTCGTTTTACGCACGCACGCACGCATATGTCGACCCCCGCAAGGCCTTTTTTGGTGACATAGTAATAAGCCAACGCTTCTTTTACTGCACGTCACGGAATTTGAAATTATTTTTTTCACAATTTTGAGGGTTTATTTTGTTTTTGGAGGAAAAAGAAAGTAACAAAACACAATCGGTTTTTTTGATGGTATAAAGGTTTTAGTACTTACTATCGTCTTACCTTTTCTGTTCTGGGGACCTGAAGATTATCAATACTGTGTGACTGGCAGCCGCTGCAAAGCGACCCCCCAGTTTCTTCTGGTAGCCATCTCCTCGCTGCAGCCGGGTTTCCTCTTTATTGCATCCATAAATCAGCAACAGTTGACAACAAAGACCTGCTCCTATGCAGTGGAAGCAAACAGACTCACTCCCATTTTTATTTGTAATAAATGAGAATTTAGACAGTTATTCAACCCATGCTGAAGGATAACCTGAGGAACAGGCGGAGTAGCGCCTTGCCTTCCATCACTCAAGATGACTGGATGATGAAAACTCATCACATTTATTTTTGGATCTGCTCCTCAGAATAGTCTCTGAAATGACCAGATCAGCTCATCAACTGGTAATAGTCACCTTTTGTGTCACATGACCATATTCCAAGGGCTTCTTTCTCCTCATCAACTGAGTCTTTTGATGCCAGATGGATGGATGGATGGATGGATGGATGGATGGATGAGGACCTTATGTAAACCGTCAGCGTTCCCTAACCAGCCCCCCACACAGGTTTTTTTAGGGTTAGGATGATATAATCACATATTATTCCTGAGTCATCTGCTCAGTGAAAATCCTTTTTAAAAGAGAGGTCGCGCAAACATCTGTAGAGAGAAAGTGTGTGTGTGTGTGTGTGTGTGTGTGTGTGTGTGTTTGCCTTTCCCTACACATGTGGGGTCCCATCCTGAGAAAGCTCCTCCGGTTGTCCAGTCAAACTGCCTTTTTGGGGGATAAAAGAAAGGATTTCAGGCTTTTGGGATTCGGCTTGAGGCTTCAGACAGAAAGATAGGAGCACAAGCGTGCGCGTCGTGTGTCCGTGCGCGCCTCTTGATTTGCAACCTGAGGAGATGAGTTTGCCGCTCTGCAGCGCTCCCTAATTATGTTGCAGTGTTTCTTCACCAGCTTGCTAATGGGAACGATATTGATTCATTATCTGTGTGTGTGTGTGTGTGTGTGTGCGTGCACCTTCCTTGTTGTCCCGTCGCCCGGAAGGCCGTTTGCATGCATTTCATGTCCTTTTTTTGGGTGGGGGGATGAACTCCTCTCTCATCCGTTGTGACAGATAGATTTACACAGAGGTATTTTTAGAACTGGGTTTACTGGTTGTGTTTGCCGTCCCTGGCCAGCGGTTCACTGGAACAACACTGACCCGGCTCCTTTAGGAGCTTATTTTTAGCGTGCGTGCGCTCCCGAGGTAAAAGTCAACAGAGCTGCACGTGGGTCGCCTGTACCTGAACACACACTCACCTGACCAGTCACCTGACCGGGAAAAATTACCCCGCTGTCGGTTAATTCTATGTTTGCGCTGCAGGTTAAACACTCTTTTCCAAAGAGGCTGGACTGGAACATCCGGAAATGTCTCCTTTTTAGAGCTACAGGATGTAGCGATACCGGAACTCTAAGATGCTACTCGTTTCTTTGAAATGCTTGTGTGAAGTGGGGGAATGCAGCCCGAAAAGAACGTGATCCCACGGCCACAAACGCACCAGCGCCCCCTTTAATGACCTCGCTGTCAACCCCACGGGGCTCCCCTCAGTGATCTGATGAGGACGACGATGACATTGATCGCTGTTTGTTTATCCTGACCCCTTTAAGCACATGTAGGCGTTATGCAATAGCATCCCACCCCCACACCCACCCCCAGCCCCCACCCCCAGCCTCCCAGCATGCACTGGGGCTTTGCCTGCTCTGCCCATTGACTGATCTCCATTCACACGTTCACCCGGCACTGCCTTTACACGAGCGCACGAGTCTCTCGGTTAGTTGGAATAGATAAACTCTGACATGCCTGCAGCACCAGCTCCACCTCTCCAACACACACACACTCACACACACACACACACATACACAGGCTCATCTTTACTGCAACCTGCTGTGGTAGAACAAAACGACACAAATTCATGCTCCATTTAGTCAAAGATGCTGTGCGAGAGCAGCTTTTTCGGCTGTTTTCAGGTGGTTTCCTGTTTTTGTTTGTCTTCTTCTCGCCGTGTCTATTTGGTATCTGCAAACAATTCATTTCATTTGTCTCACCCACTCACCCGCTCTGCCCTAGAACTCATCTCGTGGGAGGAGGAGCGCCGAGGAGAACTATTAGCTGCAGAATCCTGGCTGCCTAAAGCGCGAGGTGCCATTGATTACTGTCAGAGCTGCTCTTTCCTAACAGCAGCCGGTTGCTATGATGACGCTGCCGCCATTTTGAGCCGCGGCGAGCCCCCGTATGATGCGTCTGCTCTGAAAAGCGAAAGGCTCCGCCAACAGATGCATAATCCGTGAGATTTTTTAAATCTGTCCAGAGCTGCAGTCTGCGCTGCGCCTCTAATGCTGAACGGCCTCCGAATGAGGTTCAGTCCAGGAAATCCAAGCCACCTGCCGGGCCGAGACGCAGCAGAACGAACAGCAGCCACCTTCCTGCTTTCTTACACCTGTTTAATGAGGAACAGAATTCAGCGGGAGACGTTTGTAGGCAGGATTGGTTTCAGTCAGATAATGAAGAGCAGCTCTTTAAAATGCTGCTGCCCACACAAAGACAGAGAGAGAAGGAGAGAGAGAGTAAACCCTGCTGGGAAATGAGGCCAGGGATGCCACAGGGTGGCAAATGCATGGTAGCGTGCGCTGTAGTCAGCGTTTATGCACGCTGGGGTATCTGTTTCACGCTGCATTTAGTTTATACAATCAGCTTTGTCCAGATCTGCGCTCGTGTGCGCGTATTCCTCAACTCGTGATCATTTCATCTTCCAATGAGGTCAAAGGAACCAGCGAAGGAAGCCCCAAGGCCCAGAAATGCTTTGGGTGGTGCTGACGCTGATGTGGGAGCAGCATAACTCGGTTTAGTGTCGGCCTGGATGGGACGGAAACGATTGCACCCGTCAGCCGTCCTCCAAGGACGGAAGCTTTCACCAGTCTGTCCTCAAACCGCCTGTGTCCTCCCCAGTTTGCCTCCCCGTCCTCCCAGTTTGGGGTTATATCAGCGGATATATGGCAGCGGCAGAAGCGTCGGAGTGTTTGCGAGTTGATTTCCTGGGTTTATATCCGTTTGTCTGTTTTATCAGTCCGGGCGACACCCGGCGCCCCCATTTCTTCTCCTCCTTTGCTTATTATTAGCTCCAGCATGGAGCACGGACGACTGCAGCCAGCCTGGATATAAATGTCTCCCTCATATAACACCAGGGGGTTTCATACTCGTGCACTTTGCACCCTTTCCATCGCTCTGCGCATCGGCTGCCTCTGATCCATCCTCTCAATATTCTCAGACATCCTAAAAGCACTCACTTTAGCGATGAGCGTTGCTCAAAGGCTGGCCGACTCGTCCCCAAAGTGCTCGTCCTGTCATTTCACTCATGCCGGAGCGCTTCTTTCTGGAACAAAAATACAGATCGAGGTGGAAAAAGTCCTGTTTTCAGGTGCTGGCTTGTGATTTCTCCAGCCTGACACTTTTGGCAATGTTGCTACAGAAGAAAAGCAAAATCATAACATAAATTATAGATAAACGCTGATTGGAAACGTCTTTACTTGGGAACTGATTAGCTTTGCTTTTTAGTCTGAACAAATGAGATACTAACAAGTCATTTGCTGTTATATTCACCTCTTTTTTCTCCCGTCTGGTTTTTCCCCACAGGGTCGTATATGTAGGAAACCAGGAAAGTCCAAGAAAGCTTTCAACCGGAAGGAAGCCGAGGCCACCTTCAAATCCCTGGTGAAAACCCACGAGAAGTACGGCTGGGTGTCCCCGCCTGTGTCCGACGGCTGAGCACCCGAGCGCGAGCCACGCCCCTCCGCCTCCGACCCGCGAAGCAACGCACCACGCTAACTCCAAAATCTCTCACCTTCGACTTTCGCTCTTTCGCTCCAGATCTTACTTTCCGTTTTGTGACCGTGTTTCCTCGCCATCGACTCCCCGAAGCTTTCAGAGAGCAGCCACAAAGACTTTCACCCCCCTCTGTTTCACCCAGGGAGGTCTTTTCCTTCATTTCGGAAAGACCTGAAAGGAACGCGCGTGTGTCTGTGTGTGTGTGGGACATTATTTGCGAGTGTGTGCACATGCACCGGGTGTGTGATCGGCCTCACTGGAGTTCTCTCCTTTTTTTAACCTCACCCACGCCCCGGCCGATGCAGCCAGATAAATCACGCTGCTTGTTCTCGTGCAGAGATGTCAGAGGCTACTGAACGAGGGAGACTCATCCTCCTCTCTTCTACCCGCCATCCTGTCCTCCCCCCCCCCCACTCCCCCTCTACGGCACTGAACTCTCTGTACCCGTCGCGTCATTTACATATAAATGAAGCCGTTAATGTTTAATAGACGAGCAGCGCTCTGGTGTTTCACGACAAACTCCTCCATTCCCCCCATTTTCTTTTCTTTCCTTTTTTTTTAGACCGTGCTGTTGCTCACAGTTTAGTGCAACATTAAGATTGTAACAGACATGGAGCTGTGCTCTCCCTTCCTTCCTCCCTCCCTCTCTCTTTCGTTCTGGCTTCCTCTCTCTTTAGCTAGCTTGTCCACCTTTTCTGCATTTCTCCATGCTAACTTTAGAGCCTGCTCTCGCATAGATTGATGCAGAGGCTGTACATGATAAATGACTTACTAGCTTGTTCTTTCTCTCTCTCCACTATCATACTATCCTATGTGTGTGTGTGTGTGTAGGGGGAGTGACAGAGAAAGATTTAGATACCAGATGGTGCAGCTGAAGGCCAGGCCTGTGTGTGTGCCTGTGTGTGTGTGTGTGTGTGTGTGTGTGTTTATTTATTCTTTAAGATATTCGTCCACTCTGTCTGTATTACTGCTGTAAACACGTGCGTGGTTATGACTGAATGTTGACGCGCACGTGGACTCATCCGACCCTCGGAGGTCTGTAGAACGTAAGCGGCTGGCGTGGAACCCCTCTGCACGCCCGCGGACCCACACATGACCTCGCTCGCACCTGCAGCGCCGGCACACCGGGACAGGCGGAGGCACGGGCGCCGCTTGAAACGAGCCCGCCTGGTTGATGGGGGGCCGGCGCCGGTGGGGGGGGGGGGCCCAGGATGGCTACAGCGGCGTCTAGAAACGTCAGACAGATTTAGGAATGGCTAAAAGGTGCCATCGCTGGACTCGGTACTTTCCTGAGGTGCAAACAGATCTATAATTGTTGGGAACCAGCAATGCGTCAGTCAGTCAATCCGTCCGTCTGTCTGTCCGGGCCTGGTGAGTCCCACCTGCATTTGTTTCACCGCCTTCCTGTTAAATGTCAGAGGAAGAGCTGCTAATTGGTCTGACATTTCAGCCGAGAAGACCAGCTGAGAATGATGGAGGACGTCAAACATTCTACTCCGCGCTGACATTTCCAAGCCTTCATTAGCTTTACGCTAGCAGCAGTCGGTTCTCCGCCCCATCCACGCTCGCGAGGAGGGCGTGCACAGGCAGACATTTAAGCATTCAAAATGCAAGCGTTTTGGGAACGGTTATGCCCGCCACGCTCGGACAAATGTGACAGTGATGTGGAATGTATCGCCGCCTGCTGACCTGGCATAGCTGTTGACGTCTGAGTCTACCTGTACTAAGTGTGGCTGCTGTTATTCAATATTTGCATCAATATTAGCATTAAATATCTTAGAATGATGATGAGGGGACATGCAGGGTGTTTGAGGTTTAGCGTGCTGACGTAAAAAGTATTAGTAGTCCAAAAGAATGGGTTACTAATAATCCTTTGGAGGGATGACATGAGTGGCTTATAAAAGGAGCAATAAAATATTCCAGCTGATGCCTATGGAGATAAAAGAGAAGCAGCGCTACGAGTGTTGCTCCGACTGCCCCATATGTCAGCCAACCACGGCCCGGTGCTGTAACAAGGGCGACGCGCCTGTGAGCGAGCTCATGTGTGGTTAAACACGCGTGTAAACGCTATAAACCGAGAAAAAAGTGAGAATAAAAAGAAAACAGCAACACACCATCTGGTATGCGATCACATGCGAGCGCTTGCTAGTCTGTTTAAAATCTGGCCAGGCGGTTCCGGGTCGAAGGCGTAGAGATCTCCTGGTGTGTGGGAGCAGGGGGAACTGTAAACTGAATTATTCTTTAGACAAAATATCTCAATGACTGAGTGTTTGCTGGTTCCAAGAGAATACTATTGTGATATAGTTTAGACTGGTAGTTTGCAGACACTAACTGGGTGAACTGATTCTGTTGTATTATATCTGCATGTAATATGTGATTGGTAGCTAGCTACTGTATATCTTCTTTTCCAGAAAAGCAAGAAAAAAAAAGCGTGGGGGTAAAAACATACGCAAATGCTTCTTTCTTTTTTCCTCCTTTCGGTTTCTGTACTCTGTATGTATATTTGTTTTTCTTTCGAAGCGTCAGAAGAAAACGTCACATTGTGTTACATTAATGTTTGTATTTTAATTTATTTGTGGTTTGCCAAAATGAAGATTTGGAGCATGTTGCAGGTGTTGTCACAAGAAAATGAGAAGAAAAAAAACGACAAAACTACGAAATATGGACGGTGTACAGTATTTGTGGGATGGGGGGTGGTTTGTTGATTTTTTTGGTGGGGGGTTTC
>CAAE01014577.1:2893765-2916189 GCA_000180735.1 Tetraodon nigroviridis | reverse complement strand
CTCTCCTTGTGCTTCAAATCTCACGAGTAAAGGGAATGTGCACATCTGACCTGCGATCAGTCACTCTGGGAGACTTCATCCAGCTCCTGACTTTGAGTATTTGTCAGAGGTCGTAAAAGTAGAAAAAAAAAACGTTGAAAGGTCTCAAGACCCAACAGGAATGTGCAATAAAAGTTATTCGAATTCCGCTGACTGGATTCTTTTTCATTATTTTTTTTTTCCTGCGGGACATACTGTACATACCGGAGTGATGACCCACTTCATGGCAGCTGTGTCCTCTGCACAGCTCCGCAGTCACCGTGACTGTTTCATCCTCGGTGAGGACGCCCGGCTGTAATCATCCATCTTCTGCCTCCTGGGTTTTAGCACATGGCCTCCAGGCTGAGGTAGACGACGCACCGCCTCTCTGGGAAAAGGTTATCAAGGAAGCCGCCTGCATTAGATGGGAGCAGCGTTTGTTTCAATCTGTTATTTCTAAATACAAGGTCAAAGGTTATTCTGGCACCACATGCTCAGAATTAGCTCAGATGTAGCCTGCATGCTATGTGATTATGGTGAGGTAGAGGTTAAATCAATATGATCTGGATGTAATGGGAGAGAGAGGGGTGCAGAAAAGTAAAAGCAAGCGTGTGTGTGTGTGTGTGAGAAATGCTAAATAACCAGTTCCAGCAGAAAAGAGACGCTAAGTAGGTTGGTAATAGAGGGAAAGTGAAGCTGAAGTGATCAATTATAGTAGGAGAGAGGGAGCCTCCATTGGCGGAGTCTCGCAGGAGAAAGGTCACATGGATAAAAGACGGGTTCAAGTGGGAGAACGGCTGACTGCACCGGTCCTATTCAGGGAGAAGGTCAAATAAAATGGTGCAAACTGGCGAGATGTCAGGTTTTTTGCACCTCGAATGAGTTATCCCGCTTGTTTCTTCTTTCACTGTTATGACCCAGTCACAAGGTAAATTAGCAGATGAATATAATTAACCCCCCCCAGGTGCCAAACAATGCACACACTTATATGATGTAGACAGCGTGCACTGACTTTAACACACCACCATCATCACGACTGACAGACACCAGTTAACCCATCCCTGAGCTCATCCGCAACAGAAAGAGAGAGAGAGAGAGAGAGAGAGAGAGAGAGAGAGAGAGAGAGAGAGAGAGACGGATGTGTGGACCTTCAAGCGTGTCTGAGATGTTGACAGTGCCTTTCTTTACAGTCTAAAGACACCAGAACTGGCAAAAGAGCTCCCTTCCTCCAATTATTCAACAGCTAACCTGTAAAAAACACCCTGTACTGACATCTGTGTGTTTAGGTTCCCTCCCTCCGTAATTTCATTTTAGCACAAGGTTTAATCCCCTGAAGGTTACCTTGACACAGAAAACATCCCAACAACCTTGACAACTCTCAGAGACGGAGAAAAACCACAAGAGTCGAGGGAGGAGGATGAGAGACAGTTAAGAGGAAGGTGGACGTGACTGTGTTGTGATGATGATGTTCTGCTTCCCGTCCTCCGGGTCTGTTTGTGTGATTTGCAAATGCGGCACACGGTGGGATGAAAGGCAGACGCCACCTGTTTTCCCCAGGCTGCTTTAGCTAGAACAGGATTATAATGCAGGTTAGAAACTCTTTTATATTGTTTGATTTGTGTTTGTGGTTAAAAGTTCCAGCTAGCTAAGCTTAGGCTTCACCTCTGGGCTCTCGCTGGGTACCCCTGGCTCCACAGCTGGCCCTAACTGACCTCTGACCTCTCTGACCGCCTCATTTTTCCATCTCCAGGATGATTATTCCTAACAGTTGTCAAGGCCTAACTTATTTACCTGTACATCTCTCCTTCTCTTCCTCCTATATCCTGCCATGAGTCTGGCCCCGTTTGAGGTTTCCTCCTGTTAAAAAGGGAGTTTTTGGTTAGAAAAACTGCTAAATACTAAGTGGAAATAATGAGGAAAACAACGCTCGATATTTGTTTTAAAAAATGGAAGGAAAAATGACCTCAATGATTGCCAATTAATTAAATTCATATCCAGGATTCCAATGATAGAGGTAACAACATAATTATGTGCACTAAAAGCATACTGTTATGTTAAGGCGGTTGATTTAAAACACGATGGCTTAATTGGTTATGAGTCTTTTGTCCATTCATTTTACTCCAGTTGGCAACTTGATGAACTAGGTTATCTGTTAAGTGCTTCTGGGAAACACAAAAGTCCTCTGGGAACAAAAACAGCACAGAGGCTGGAAAAACAGAGTCTGATAAACAAAAAAAGCTGAAATAAGAGAGTAAAAGAGGGCCACACTGCCTGAAGAGCAGGCTTAGCTTCGCCTCTCCCTCTAAATGATATTAGCTTCATTAGACGTGATTTGTGAGTCTTCCGTTTCCTCCGCCGCGTCCCTGCAACGCTGAGATTTCTCAGTAGGCCTCTGTGTAACATCAGACGTGTCAAGATGGGGACATTTGCTGCTGGCAGCGCATACAAATATTCATGTTTTTAAGGGGGGAAAAGCAATGATTTATGTCACATTTGAGACCGGTGACAAAATCCCTGTTGTAAGGATCAGTGACGGGCTGTGAAAGGGTCAGAGGAGGGAAAGAAGAGAGGGGCCAGAAACCTCCAGGGAGCAGCCATCAATTATAGATTCTTCTCCTCTCCCAATACACATCAATACATTATGCATTTATCTTTCAAAATGTATGAATTACTGGAGGTGCTTTTCAATCAAACATATAGATCACATGTAGTATACGACACCCTGGTCATGACCATTCCTCTGGGATGATACAAACCCAAATCTAATATAAACACACACCCACATGCACATATACTCATACACTCATACTCTGTCCTGTCTTTCTATATAAACTCCATAAATTATGGATCTATGCCAACTGAAATAGAGTGCTAAATAATATATCCACTGATATAAACATGGGGGGTGGATATGGTGGAATCTGTGCATGAGCGAGGACAGATTGGGAGACAGTATGAGAAGATAACGCAGGTGTTATGCAAAAGCTATATTACGTTATTATCCTGCCTTAAGTACGACAAAAATGTGGGATTTCTGTTCTTCATATGCAGGGGGGGGGGGGGTGCACCACCATCTTTGATGTACATACTGACATACATTCATACTATTAAAAAAAACACATAGAGAAGTGATGAAAGTGACGGATGTGAGACAGATAATAGTATCAGATCAAAGGCTAAAGAACCTGGACCACGACAAATGCAGCATCATCCATATCCACGGAGCCTTTTACGACCAAGGGCACTACTGCATGATCTTCGAGCACCTGGACAGAAGTCTTTTTGACTACATGAATCAAGAGCGTTTGTGTCGTCTGCCTCTCTTTGTTATCAAATGGATTGTCTGCCAGGTAGTCATTTTTCTATTTCAGAGTTCTTTTACAAATATTATTACTGTGACTTCATATTCTAAAGTTTTAGGGGGGTGGGGGTTGTTTTTTTTTTAGCTGGCCAAAGCACTGGAGGCTTTGAATCGGGTTGGCCTTTCACACATGGACCTCAAGATGGACAACATCATGCTGGTGAACCAAAAATGTACCCCTTCATGATCAAACTCATTGACTTTGGCCTGGCTGAAGAAATGTCGAGAGTGGTGCCTGGCTCAGAGGTGCAGCCTCTGTGGTACAGGTAATCAGGTTAACAAGAATTCCAAACTTTACCGACCTACAGATGGACGGAGAAATTAGTGATTCGAGCGTTGGTGTTCGTGTGTCTGAAGGGCTCCTGAGGTCCTGTTGGGTCTCCCACTGACCGAGGCCATAGACATCTGGTCTCTGGGCTGTTTGGCTGCTCAGCTGTACCTCGGTCGTCAGCTCTACCACACGTCCTCCGAGTCTGAAATGGCAAGTATGACTTCATTTGTTATGGAGTTGGTCAACAAGTTGCTTTGGTTGTAACCTACAGATGAGGCGCATCGTGGAGACACAAGGACAGCCTCCAGATCATGTGCTGGGTTAGGGTTAGGGTTAGGGTTAGGAGTCAAAACTCGCCGTTTCTTCAGGAGATGCTCTAAGACTTCCTGGGAACTAAAAGTATCAGTGCTTCCTTAACGTTTTCTATATGGAATTGTAAAGTTGCCAACCCTAATGTATACTCTTGTTCATTTTTTTTTTCTGTTTGGCTAATAACTGCAAACAGGCAGCAGCAGGGAAGCAAAACAAGCCCCCAGGGTGGAAGTTAGATTCTCTGGGAGACATCTTAATAGTCTGTATTTGTTCCCTTTGGTCATTAAAATCAACTAAACCATGAACCAAACATTTTCGAGGAATGAATTTCCAGGTTTTATCTTTAAGCTCTTTTGCTGTTTTTGTTGTTCAAGGTCTTCCCTGTAACAGATAAAGAAAAGCTAGATTTAGTCCTGCTTCTGGACTTGCTGGTGAAAACGCTTCATCTGGAACCTGCAAAACGGATCACACCACAGAAAATACTGAAGCACGGATTCGTGACCAGCTTTACCGCGATCATCGCCGGGTGAGTCAAAGCTGTGATTATTATTAATCATCCTCAAACTCTGAGAGGCAGCAAAGAGGACCTCAGACCACCCTTTCTCATGGAGTCGCTTATTTGTTCTCTTGCAGCGTTTGGAAGTCTTCTGTGGTCAAATCCACCAGCAGTTCTCCTAAAAGTGGGGAACCTGCAAAGAAGAGCCCCGATCCTCAGCGTCCCACCACAGAGGTCCAACCAAAACCCCCGAGGACAAAGAGAAAACGTAAAGATGACCACCTTCCTGTTTCCAAATGTGTCAAAAACCCCAATTTCTGGTAGCACCGCTCAAGATGGGGAGAAGGAGCAGAGACGTGAGATCAAGACTTGCTCCAGAAAACGTCGGAGATTGTGACGAAGGAATGATGACGTCACGTTGGACAAGGTCAAAGCAGAAGAGGATAGCAGCGTTGGGAGAAATCTGTTTTTATTATATTTAAACTTTGGATTATGTGTTGTCAGCATTTGGACCACTGTACAAATAAAACGTTTCTAAAATTCAAATGTATCATAAATAAAGCACTGAGTGGACATGTACACATGGCAAAAGAGAAGAGAATCCACATCAGAAAGGGTCTGTCAGCGAACACGACAGTGGAATCGAGACAGGGGTGCAAAGAGCGAAGATAAATTTAGATTCTGGGAGAACACACAGTCACTCCTCCCTTGCCTGTCTTTCTCTGATTATGTGTGTGTATGAAACGGATGGGGGCGAGTGTGTTAAACACTGGGAGTGTGTAAAGCTCTGTGTTCCTCTCTTTGAAACGGCGGTTAGCTCTTATGTAAGCTCCAGCTCTGGGATGGAGGCAGCTGAATGATCTGGCAGCTTCTGGCCCTCCTCCCTCCCTCTGTAGCATCTCTGCCATTCTTAGCAGAGCTCACTATAAATATTTTATATGGCACAGTGCACGTGGGAAAAATGTATTTTTAGGCCCTTTCTGTGCTTTCACTGTACAACACTAGACCCGTTTTGGGTGTTGGGGGGTGTCGAATATAAATTGTGCATGCATGAGCATGTGTGTGACGTTGGCCTTGATGAATTCGACCGGTTTGGCCCGCCGTGTCCTGGCAACAGTCAGCCCATTGATTTCCAGTGAGTTCCGTTAAGGTAGGATGTGCTGTGCTAGCTTTGAATTTAATACAGTGGCGGATTTGAGGGCCGGAGTCTCGGAGGACGTTTTTCCTATCACAAGGTGACCCCAGAGGACAATTAGAGAGATGGGAGCTGTGATAGTGGGAGACAAGTCCTGGGAAGGGAGGAAAATCAAAGGGGGACGGGGGACGGGGGGGGACTGGGGGGCTTTGCAGACGTCACCCAGCCAGGGGAGGGGGTTTTAAAATGCAAAGCACACCCTTCCCCGAGCCACAGAGACATGCATGCATGAACATGAGCAGCCGACACACACACACACACACACAGACCGGCTGTGGGGCTGCCTGAGGATGCAGCGCTGCTTGGAAGGGATCATTAAAAAAACAGGAACACAAATCATCCAACATTCAGGGGGGATCCAGACCCAGATATCTCATGTGTCTTTAGATTATCTGCTTCTGTTATCTATCTGCTTCTGCTTCTGTCCATCCTGGCTGCGCAACGTGATGTTTCGTGTCTGTAGAAACACACTGATGTCTGAGGTCCGGAGCCATGTTTTGGCTGTCTTTGACTTTGAGAGGAAAGTTGTGATTAGTTGTCTCAGAATGTCTGAGACAGCATCACTTTTCAGAGCAACAATTAAACTTTTAACAATCGTCGGCTTTGGCAAGCATCAGTCCGGTAACAGAATAGCCTTTTAAGCATTTAACCTTGTTCTCTGAAAAAACTCGGGTGTTTCGGATGTTTTCAAGCTCGGTTAGGAAGCTTTTGTTGTAAATATTTCAAACAAGTGGCGTTTTCTTGTGCATCTGAGTGTTTACAATTCATAATATCAAACACAAATTGGACTTCTACAAAGACACATGATGTGGGCCAGCGGAGCCACTGATGCTATGGCAACAGCCTCAGGGGGGGGGTTTCTGCTGGTTTACCTGCATTTCCTCACCTCTGGGTCTACTTTTTCTCCCTGCTAATTCATCTCCCTCCTTCTCCATCCTGTCCTCTTCCTGACAGGAGAACGACAGCCATTCTGACTGCTAATGAGGGACAGACACTTTACTATTTGCATGCATGCGTGTGTGTGCGTGTGTGTGTGTGAAAAAGAGAGGCAGACAGAGGGGCCAAGTGTGCGTCTGTGCGTGCACGCGTGTGTGTGTGTCGAGATGTTTGGGAGAGAGTGAGGCTGAAAGAATGAGGTAGATAAAGGAAGATATGCCCGCACTCTCCTCTCGATCTGTTTCTACTGTTACTAGGCAACACCTGCAGGCATGCACTAAATAAAGCCTTGTACCCACTTCTGCCCCCACCCACTCTAACTCCAGCTCCAACTCTCCGTCCCTCGGCTCATCATCCTCATCCATCTCCCCTTCCCGCACCAGCCTTCCCAAACCAGCGCCCATTGTGTGTCCTTTCCTCCTCTATCGTCCCCTTTTCTCTCTCGCCTTTTATTCAGGTTGTTCCGATCTGACACGGAACGAGAGACGAACAAATCAGAATGAGATAAGATTCATCCCAATTATGCGCAGATTAACTCTGCTGTCCCTTCATCAGAACCAACAGCCCGAATTGTGCGCACCAGCTGTTGGTAAACCCCCGGCGCTGCGGGGAAAGTGTGCGTGTTGTTTATATAGCCCTCTTTACGGAGCTTTACAAAAGGAAATGGGGCAAATTGGAGTCTGTGTCCATGCTTTTAGTTTAATGGACAATAGTGAATCATAATTCTGCTCCAGATGTGAATCAATATGTTATAAAATTCTGGACCTCAGTCACCTGACCCTGACTCGAACCTAAACCCAATTCTAACCCCAACCATAAAACCAAGTTTTAACCCTCAAACATTCTTTTGGAGTTAAGGGGACCGGCAAAAATGTCCTCACTTTGCTAGTAGAATGAGTATTTTGTGATTCAATATCTAGAAAGTGCAGGAACACACAAACACCAAAGAGGGAAAAAGGATTAAAGCTTGCAAAAGCCGGAGTGTGCATCAGAGATACGGGACGAGCTGCATCGGAGCGTGTGAGGAGTGGGAAAAGAGCTGCATTAAACGGTGCTGTGTTGTGGTTGCACGTGCTCACACAAAAACACACACAGGCGCTGCAGTTACACCATCAGCCACAGCCAACACGCAGAACCAGATTTTGACAGTGTGCGAATGTGTGTGTGGGGGACAGAGCGGGATTTAGTTTAATCCCAACATGAAACACACGGCCCCCCCCACCCTGTGTGTGTGTGTGTGTGTGTGTGTGTGCGTGAATTTGCCTGCCTCCGTCTCGGCGTTACGCAACAGCTTGATTATATAATCCCAGACATATACGCGTGTCCACAAGGCTGAGCAGCACAGAGCGTGGAGCGTGCATCATGCAGAGAAGCGGTGATGCTGGAGGGAAGGAAGTGAAAGAAAAGAAATGCAGGAGGTGAAGAGAGGACAGCAAAACACAGAAACTCAGAAGAGACTTATTTTGCGTTTTTATGAAACCTCTGGGCTGAGTTTCTATGAGCTATCAAACGGTTTCACGCAGAATTATTTTACATTCGTTTGCAAAAACCAACTTTTTATTTTACTGTTCAAACGTGGGGCTTTTTTCGCCAACTAAGCACAAGAATCCTGAGTCCAAAAAGTCCTATATAATTCACTAAGATGTTTTACAGCTTTCTGCTCGACAGGCCGGCACTGTTTGTGTCTAGTGTGAAATCTTGGAGTTCCTCGTGAGCCGAGCACACGTCGCCTGGGCCGCCATCTGCCAGCAAAGCTAGTCGTGTTCATCCCCTTGATCCACTCCAGAATTTACATTTCTTTCCCTTTTTTTAAGGACTTAAATAGTTTTGCTTTGCATTGCGATGTAGGATGGGCTTGGAACCAATCCAACTGAAACTGTTGATCATCACAGCAGAATTGGTAGAGTTCGCTGGAGACGCGTCAGCTTGTTGTCTGACATCGCTTCTTTGTTAAGATAGAAAAGCAACAGAACGGAATTGTTGTCTGCAAGAAAAGAATTGTTAAATGCCAGCTGTGAAATGAGTTGTCTGAGCTTTTTGTATCAAATCATCATTTCGTGGACAAAAGCTCATTTTTAGTTCAATCAGAGATTACTTGTTTATCTTTGATTTCCCATATTCAGAGTTTTGATAAAACCAAACAAAGCCGTTCTTGTTTTATATGAAGCTTTAATATAAATCGACGGTTTAAAAAAAATTTATTTTGAGCCAAACTTTGCATTTTACCTGGCCTATAACGACCAAAAACGCAAGAGGATCAACGGTGACGCAACAATTTAATTAACTCCAGATTTCTGCTTGTCCTGATCGGTGAAAGGCGGGAATGCGGATCTCTCCGAGGAACACAACCAGAGGAATACCCAAACCAGTATTCCTCTTTACCAACTAAAACATAACACTTAGCTTCATTAAATAACTAAAAATTGGTTACTGAAGAGGCTCAAAAACTCAAAGATCCTCACATGCTCCATCTGTGGGAATCCTTCTGCAGCAGCAGCGAGGTTCCGAGTCTCTCCGCTGACATCGGTCTCCTCCAGTCTCAGCTGCTGGTTCCCACTTCTGGTTCTGATCCGTTCTGGCCACCGTTCCCCGTGTCCATCTGCTCCTCGTCTCCTCCTGCTGTTGCCTCTTCAGTGTCCTTTTCCGGGCCTTCCTCACCTTCGTCCCTCCGCTTCTGCCCCAGGCCCTGCTTGTCTCTGAAGACCTCCACGCCCAACATTCGGAGATAGTGGAACCTCTCGTTGCGGGGGACGAAGGCTCGGATGGACGTTTTCCCCCTCCAGCCACACAGCTGGATGGGACACTGAGGCTCCGCTGGGCTACTGACAGCAGACGGGTTGGACAGAGATCAGACCAGACCGAGGACAACTACTGGCACATGGACATGAAAGCAGAAAAGGAGCTTACTCTGGGTTGGGAATGTACTTCAACACGATGCTACCCATACCTGTGGAGGGAATAAGAGAGCATAAAAACCAGCTCTGCTCAAGGGCCATAGCTAGGGATGACAGGTTAACCTCACTGCCACCCCTGCAAAAGCAGAAATCCTTTACATTAAACTGAATAAAGAGCGGGAGCTATGCTATGCTTTCACAAACTCTGCATACATATTTTCTTGGCCTGAGCGTGGGCGTCATCCTGCAGTTTGCTAAGGAAGGGGTTCTCCTGGGTCAGCAGAACTTTGATGTCCTCCACACTCACACGGATTATCCTGGAGCGAATGTACGGCTGAAGAGTGTAGATGCCCTGGTGGGAGAGAGGGGGACGAGAGGAGAAGAGGCTGACACTCCCTACGCCGCTGTAAGAATTCAGATCAGGTTCACTAGCAAGTTTAGGTGTGAACACTCCCTCATGTCTCTTATGTGGAAGATAAACGAGGCCAATTTCAATTAACAGTGCAAATTGTAACCAAATGGAGGTTGCACATCCTCAAGATTGAGGATTTTCTTTTTTTCTTAATCGGTAACTACTTAAAGCACTGACCGACTCCAAATCCTGGGCCGACACTTTCAAGGAAAAAGGATTAAGGTGCCTTACCTCCTGAGCCAGTCTGAAGGGGCATCCAAACTCCTCCCCGTCGCTGTTGCGAGACCACACCTTCACTCCTGTGTTAATAACCTGCACACGAAGTAAGATGAAATGTTAGAACTGAAACAATGACAATGCCACCGAAGTAGAGACAAAAAGAACTACATTTTCTACACATTTCCTTAGACGCAGACTGCACTTTTCCACTACCGTGTGTAAACAAAGTCCTGCTGGTCTCTGGTGTCCCAGCAGGAGCGCCAGCAAACTAATTATGCACTGCGAATTCTTCACCAAGCCTCAGGGAGGTGAAGCGAGAGAGGCAAACTTTGCATAATATCTTAAAGACAGAAGACATTAACACTTTTACTACAATTTTTGTAAAACAAGATAAGGTCAAGCAAAATGGAAAGAAACTAAACCACGTGAAGTCTGAATTATTTATGGATCACAGCTCACTGATTTTACTGTCCACATTAGATTGTATATTATTTTATGTTGTGCACAGCGGAGAAACTGGAGAAATACATAAGAGTTCAGTGCAAGAAGATTTCAAACAGAAATGCGGCACTGAATGCTTGCAACGTTCCCCCAAATGACAAACGCACCTTTATGCGCTCACTGTTATTGAGGAGCACGTTGCGCAGCTCTTTGGAGACCATGTACAAATGTCTCTTCTTCCCTTCATGGGTCCTGGTCAGAACGTTGAGCTTCGGGAAGTCAGGAGAAAGATCGTAGAAGGACCTGAAGCAGAAGAAACCATTAGAGAAAACAGAGGTGACCTTACATCGCCGCAAGTGCAAGCTAGCTGTAAAACGCTTCACAAACCTACTCGGACAGCTCATTGGGCCCTTTAACAACCATTATTATAAATAACTGTGCTTACTGTATGGTGGTGAAGACAGGATCCTCCTCAGTGAGAAACACAAAGGGGTCTTCTTTATAGCCAAACAGTCTCATCTTCTTAGAAGCCGGTGGCCTGCAAAAGGAACTTTAGCAGTTTGCTTCTGAAGATCATGATTTAGTTTGGAACTAGCCTATTGCTGATCCATTATGCTATATTGATAACAGTTCATCAGAGTATTTTTAGCTAAATGTCTCTATCAACTGATGAATCTGTAATCTGTCTCCTGTAGCTCAAGCTGACTTACCCACACACTCCATCTTGTGTAGCAGGGGTCTCCTGAGTCAAGGAAGCCCCATTGGGAGACTCCTCTTGCTCCCTACTGTCTCCTTTCCCCTCCGGCTCTGCCCCCTCCCTCTGCACAGTGGTCTCAAGAAGGTGAGGAGTGTCTGCAGGAGTCGAGGCCACCTGAGAGGCTTCAGACACATCCTTCCTCACCTGGGGGATGAAGAAGGCCCAGCTCTGCTTAGTCACGCTAAACAGGTGAACACTGCAAATAGGAAAAGGCGGGAGGGGTTGTGTTGTGTGAGGAAGTACCTTGGGGTAGCGTTTGTTCCAAGGCATCGGAGCCTTTTTCACCAGCACGGCGACAAAAAACCCTCCAGTGTTCTGGTGATGAGGCAGAATCCTCATACTGACAAAGACAAATATTTAAAATGGGTTAGAGATTTATGATGCCACCTGCTGTGTGGCCAGACAGAAAATGTTTTCCAAAGCGTCAGGTCTTTAAATGTTCAGTAAAGAAAAGAATAGGGCGACAGCGCCACCTGCTGACCAGTGCTGCCTTTGTCTGCTCTAAACACGCCAGCAGACAGAAAAACATCCTCATTAGTGCACGATCCACGTGTGTAAAGCTTTTTTTCATGAAGCCGATGTCTAACTCATCTTTTATTATGCTAGTTCAGTCGTGAACAGAATACACACATTTTTCTGGCAATCAATTATTAGATAAACTTCCTATGTGCTGCTTCTAATTGTTATTTTGCTAAACCCCTTACTTAAGTTTGCCCAAGTGTGCACGTACCATCTCTCCAGATGCATGCCGATAAGTTTTTCAGGGTCTTTTGGTGGGAACATGGTGGGGCGGATTTGCGTGTGACGACTGCTGGGAACCTCTGACCAGTCTGAATACCACTGGCCTTCCTTGGTCATCAGCTGTGGAGAAAAGTTGAGCAAGTGCTTTTTCCCCAATCCTGGAATTCTGGATAGCTTCCCATTTCGTCAGCCAATAACAAAACATTTCAAGTACCTTCCAGGAAGTGACCCCCGGCATCCACTTCAGGCCAGGCAGATCGGCGGAGCAGTCGGCCAACTCTAGCGCTCCTAGATGTGGTTGTGGGAACGAAAGTAGAACACAGCAGACAGAAAGAAGGAGGCAGTTGTGTTAAACAGTATTCTGGTTTCCATTGCACTGATAATTAATATATCCTGGCTCATTTAACATGACAAGGGCCCCAGTTAATGCAGGAGGGGTTCTTTAGAAGAATGCTCTGAAGAAACGGCAATAGAGAACCAATTTAGACTCTTTTTCCAGGGTGTTACATTGCATTTCCATCACTGTTTCAAGGATTTACTTCTGATAAAAAATAAAACTAGTATTTGACTGAGAATCAAGTAAATTCCAAACTGAAAACTGTCCGAAAATGATCCATCCTCTATCGGTGCATCACAGCAAGAACTGAACCAAGCCGAAGTTTTAGGTGGAAGTGTTTTGATCATGATGTTTCCAGTACTGTTTGCATTTTAACCTTCACTCTTCTCCAGCAAAGATGCGATGACCGCTTCATCCTCTATAGGGTTGAGCGAACAGTGGAGTACACCATCCTCCCACCAACAGCCAACTGTTCCACACCACGCACGGCTATCCGCAGCTGGAGCCTGCGGAACACGCACCATTGTTACCATATTGTGGAATACAGCCATTGCATCAAGTCCCTTTAACCTACCCGTGGAGATGGAGGCTGTTGCTGGTCGTCCATTTCTTCCACACGTCTATGTTCTTCCTCATGGTGCCATCTCCACTGCACCACACAGAGCAGACAGCAGCAACAGTTATGCAAATATCCCATTTTCAGGCCCTAAACCAACAGAGTCCCAAGGCTTGAGGCACAACTATTTGCTAAACATCAACGACAGGGTTTCCCCACCTGTGTACATCTCCACTGCCTGAATCTCTCTTCCTCATTAGAGCTCTACTCACATCCATCTGCCAGTGCTGTGTTTGGCAGTGATTCATGGCTTCGGGACTACCGCTGGCCAAATTCACAACAGCATTCGCAAAAACACGCAGCTCTGTTCTGTTTAAAACCGCTCAAGGCTATTATTTATGTGCTTGTTTCTGAATAACCATCATCAAATTGGACCTATTCTATATTTCATCCGCAGCCAACTGCACTTTTGTGACCTGGTGTGGACAGAAAAGTGCAGTTGCAGGCACAATGTGAGCCCAAACAGCTCGAGCTGCTACGTCTAGGACGACTAATTGGCTGATACCTGTCTGCTGCACAATGACAATAGAGTAGATGCTAATGTCATGTGATGCTGACCTGCAGGGCACGTCACAGAGGATGCGGTCATAGAAGAGGATGTCCTTCTTTCCATCTACATTAATGTTGAGCGTTGGGATGCAAGAGGCATCGTGGTTGACCACCATGATGCACGGGCTGTTGAGACGCTTAGCCTGGTGCACAAGCAGGTAACAGCGCTTGTTGTCCACGTCGTTGGCAATGACGAAGCCCTCTGGGTGATAGAGGGGTGAGAAAAGTTTTTAATAATCAATTTCAGGATATTTTCTTAGTTTGACCGCATTGCTAACCTGGAAACGGCACGTCCATGTCAGAATGGAGCATCTCGATGAGCTGGGCTGTCTTTGATCCAGGAGCTGCACACATGTCAAGGATCTGCACACAAACACAGAAACTGATGAGGAAAGGAAATTCTAACGTATAACACACCACACACCCAATAGAGAAGGAACCTTCGAGGCCTAAAGTGATTTCACCTTGTGGTGGGGCTCAATCTTCAGAAGAAGAGGAGGGATCATGCTGACAGCTTCTTGCCGACTGATGTTGCCCTGTAAGGACAAAAAGTGTTTCACCCTTACTTAAATGCTCATGATGTTATACAGGAACTTAGTTCAATTCAGGAGGCTGCAGCTAACATTAGTGTTTGACTCACAGATTCAGTCTCGCTGATGAGGAACTGGTGGAACTTTTCCAGCAGGGGAGATTTTCTAATAATCTTCCTGCTCATGTTGGTGTGCCAGGCCTGCTCATCGGGATACCTGGAGGTGATTGAGCAGGGCTTGAAGTTAATTCCTAGTCCACTTCATCCCGTTACATTAAAAAACAGAATATCCTACCATCTTAGGGGCTGAGGAGCTTCAATCTTCTGGCCGTCAATCTCTAGCTCCAGAATATCTTTAAAATATTTATCCTTCAGGCAATGGAGGATTTCTTTGGCATGGCTGGAACACAAGCAATTATGCATAGTAACAATATACAGTCACATTGTTTGTCAAATTTGATATTACTGGTTCATAACTTGTTTAGTTAGTTATCTGACAGATCATGCAGATTTCTGAACATTAATGCTAAATGATGTGCTGTTCATTCTTCTACAGATCCAAGACTTCAACTTTTAGAACATGATCAGACCATAACATTTTACACACCTCTTGTATCCTGTGATGCGGATGGTTGCGGGCAGTGGTTCCCTCATTGCCTCCATAAAACTTTCAAACTCTCCATCGGGCACCAGGCCTTGTTCCTTGTAGTAGTGCTCAAAGAGTTTATTCTCTTTGACAATGTCTGCATAGCCTGCTCCCCATCCCTACAAACGTAAATCGATGGAGAAATGAAACTTAACATTTACAGCCATGTCTTTCTGTTGTACAAGGAAAAGATTAGACTTGGACGATTCTTCTAAATGGGCACTTTTCTCCTCATGCACGGAGACGTAAATGAAAATATAGGATCCGGCGCAGAAACGTAATCTTACAGCGTTGTCTCTGCTGTCTCTGCCAGTAGCCTGGGTCTTCTGACGCTGCCTGCTTCTTTTCCCCATGTTAAAACGGCAGAAAACGCCAAGGAAACGTCTGCGGGCAAGCGTGGTGAGAGGGCGCAACAAAAAGAATCCCTTGACTTGGCAAAATAGCAATTTACTGAAGGTAAAACTGTTGCGCTATGTATTCTCAAAACGTGCTTCCTGTGACGCGCATGACTAAGGACCTTGGGAGGTGGCCGCCCTATCCGCCTGAACTAAATTAATCTATTGCCGTTATTAGTTTTTTCAGTTAGTTTTTTTTTTTATTATTATTATTATTATTCCTTAAAAACAGGCAATTTCAGTTTTTTATGTTCAAATATATTCAGTTCACATTATATCATTTAAATTACGTTGATGTGGTCGTGCATAAATCCAAAAACTAATCTTAAAGAGTTATTGTCGATAACAGGCATTAGGCACACTCCTAACGGGCCCGTATGCGCCGGACTCGAAGAAACTATAATAAACCATGTAAATGTTTTTTTCCTCAGCAGATCTCACGTTTTCCCACTAGATGACTCCCTCTCTCTCTAGATACATTAACCTTTGTAAGGTGCGGCTTATTAGAGTGTATTAGAGCATACACAGAGCCCACCAGACCAATAACGCGCTCCTCATACTGGCGCGCTGTAACTCTGCTGCGTCCATTTGCAGGTTGTTGAGATTTGGCACTGGGGACGCACATTAAACGGAGTTTTCAATGTTTAAAGAGTACATTTACTTAACAGTTAAATACCGAGGGGTTAGATATTTTGTAAAGTGGTTTTGCTCATTTTCGAATGATAATAAAGCACTTTTTTTTCTCCACATTTCCCATGATATATTTTTGGCCCTGTGAGGTGGGTTACCTAAATACTCCATCTGCTCCTGGTCCAGCCCTCTCTTAAATTTTAGAACCTATTGTGGCCTGCCAGTCAAAACGTTTGCCCACCCCTGGTCAGTCTATAGTAAAGACCATATAAAAATATTACATAAAACGGTTAGGCATTGACTTATGAACACGTATTATTAATGTCGCACAAGTCACAATATGGAATACCAAATGTGTGTTTTGATTGGTTAATAAAACTTGACGCCGAATAATGAAGGTCTGTGATTGGTTCTAGGTTATAGACCCTCCCACAAACGTAGCATGCGCTAGCAGTGTGTTAGTAGGCAAGTGTAGACTACTATAGCTTTGACTTTACTTTTTAAACATATGTATGAAGAAACACACTTCAGCAGCAGTGATGGATGCCGTATTTTCCGCGCTGTTTTCCTCTGAAAAAGAGGAACTGTACGTTTTAGACTGCTTAGCTTACTTTATGGTTTTCATGGCAGCCTGCTGCTTCGTTACTTTGCTTTTCGAAAACGTGCCATACGGGCGATATTCTACCAGCAAATATGGATTCCCAGTAAATGCCAAAGTTGCATGGTTCATTCAAGAGCTACCTGCGTTCCTTGTTCCTTTCAGCCTGATTGTTTGGACATCTTCAGTGAGAACGTCTCTGTTACCCAACCGGCTGCTAATTGCTATGTATTTCTGCCACTATGTTCAAAGGTGGGTTTCACTCAAAGGTACACCTGTAAGTCGGTCTGTTGCTAATATTACAATATTACATATTAGCAACAGATATTAACATCGCTGTTACATAATGTCATGTGTGTCTGAGGAATAACTGATGTCTAATATGTGATTCTGCTGCAGAGCTCTAATTTATCCGTTTCTAATCCGTGGTGGTAAACCAACACCATTCGTCTCGTTTGCTCTGGCCTTTGTTTTCTGCATCTATAATGGATATATGCAGATCAGATTCCTCAGCCACTATGCTCATTATCCTGCCAACTGGGTCACACATCCATATTTTATCACAGGTAAGTGATATCTCCTGTTTGTTAGCGTGAAAGTGAGTTTCAGCTGGACAAGTTTAAACTTGCATATTCATTACTTTGTGTTTGCTTTTTGTCTCTGTTGCAGCTTGATTTTTTTCCCTCTTTTTCCTTCTGCCTGTTTCAGCCTCATCTGTTTGCCATTTAATAGTTTACATTCATGTGTAGAGGATTATTTCGTGGCAGGCCAGCATATAAAAGATGTATTACTGATGGGTGATGTTATTTATATAAAAGCTCTTTTACATTTCTGGCCTTCTCAAACCACATTAACTGAAAACATGCATAGCCAAACGCAGATCTATTCTCTAGATGTAATTTTAAAAAACTCAACATTCTTGCCAGAAGTTACTATTCTACTTACTGTTTAATACAAATTATAACAACCATAATTTGGCTACAGCTTTGATATGTAGTAAAATGTATGCTTTTTATATTAATGTGTTTGATGTCATATTAATTTTAAAAAACTAAAATTCTTTACACTGTTTAAATTTCATGGTCCATATTCAGTGCGGTCTGTGTTTAACTCTTTTTAACTTTCTTTCTCTGCCATTGTGTAGTGTTCCATTAAGTCAATATCTTTTCTGCAGATTTCTGCAGCAGAATAGAATTCTGAACGTGTGGGGAATAATTGGGCAGGCTGCGGTTTCTCTGTGGTTCAGTGAAACAACGATACAATGACAAATTTCCTGTGCGGTCGCCTGATTATACACTATAAGCAGAATCACAGGTTGTTACAGTGGAGTGAAAACTGGTGCTGCTCCTTTCATGTTAACGCTGTCTTTGGGTGTCTAACTTTCCAAGTACAGTATTTTTGTGCCATTTACTTTATGTGATGGATTTGTAAGACCCCAGTGTTGATAATCTTCATTTTAGTGAGCAAGCTTACCCATTTCTCTCTAGTATTTTACTCTTTTTCCAGAGGTCATTGCACAGCTGCAGACACTCGACCCAAAAATAATTACCGGTACGTCTAACTCAGATTAAGCTCGTGCTTAGTTAGCGTTTTTCAACAAAAAACTTGAATTCATTTACTGGAAAGAAAGAATTCAGACAGCAGACTATTGTTTTAAACTGTGAAATATGTGGATTATTTGGGTTGTTTTGCGTCATCGACTATCAGAAGGGATGAGCATACTTGTCTTTATTCCACCTACAGGTGGAATGTTTGAATATGTGTCAGGAGCAAACTTTCTCGGAGAGATAACAGAGTGGGTCGGCTTTGCCCTGGCTGGACACTCTGTTCACAGTGTAGCCTTCGCCATCTTCACCGCAGTGGTCCTCGCTAGCAGAGCTGTGGCCCACCACAAGTAAGGGTATCAGCACATAGCTAGATTTCACTTTGAAGAAAACAGCTGTGTAAGAGAAGAAAATGGACTCTCACTCTGTCTTTCTCTCTTCCTCCTTCCCTGCAGATGGTACCTGGTGAAGTTTGAAAACTACCCTAAAAAGAGGAGGGCTCTGATTCCTTTTCTTTTTTGAAAAGACTGGGATTCGGAAGCCTAAAAAGGTACCGATTCTGTAAGTGGCTGGGAAGAAAAATCAGGTAAAGTCAAACATGCAGGCACAACACAGAAAATAACTTGTGAGCTGCGCTGCAGTTTTCGGGCATGCTGGTTTTTATACATGAACACATGCAGTCAGTCAGCTGCCCTCAGCAGGCAACGTGGGCTTTTTAGGGGTTGAGTACTTTGCTCAAAAGTACCTCAGAGGTGCATTTATTAAATCTGGTTTTGTCAAGTCATCCCACTGCATTATGGAAAGAAATTCCTGCGCTATTCTGGTCCTGCAACTGTAGCAGAACTGTGTGCAGTTATTGGAGCGCAAGTCAATCAAAGGGCATACAATAAGTCACTCTTGCCTTAGATGAGAAGTGTGAAATGCAGGTTCAATATGTCAGTCCTGACAGAGGGACGTTTCTCTGGTCCATAAGAAGCAACATGGGTTTAACCCATCACAGTGTCAGATGTTCGAAAATAAAAATGAACTGCTCATTTTTTTTCCACATTTGTCACATTTTTTTTAGAATAAATACCCAGGCTGCTTTTTATTTCCCAGATGGGTGGCAGTTAAGGGCGGCAGTGACATCCATATCAATTATTTTAATTTTAAGGGGCTTCATTTTGTCATGTTTTTGCACATGGGGTGAGTCGCGTCAGTATAATTAAGACCACAGGCTGATGCAGCTAACGGCCATGCATACAGGCTTCCTTCAAATTCCCATCTTTCTCACTCTGTTTCCTCTGTGTATCCTCTAACCAATCATAGTGTAATTTCATCAATATATTACACATCCTCCATTTATACCAGACTGTTTGCCATGGCCATGTGTCACTGCACATAGTGGAGAGAAAAGAGAGTTACTGTGCAGGCAGCTCGTTATTTTTTACTGATGCATAAATTGAGAATATTTGGATTGTCAGGAACAGAACCTTATTAAAAATGCACAAAATGGCAATCAGTCAAAACATATCAGGTATCAAAGCGGTTTCTCCTGGAAACTATGTTACAGATGTTATTTTAAAGACAGTAAAAGAATGAAAAATCCCTTTCTTTTAAAATCTGATTTTTTAAATCTATTTTTTCGTAAACCCAGTAGGACCCAAAAAGGCACCCTTTGCTTTCCTTGCCTGTAGGTGGCGCAGTCTGCCTGGATCTGATATATTTCCAGTTATGGGCCTGCAGCTGGATGCTGCTTGTTGTTATGCCATGTATAACCTCACTGCTGGGCTGACACCGCTGGCGGAACGCTCGTGAGCATGAATGTAAAATGGCTGTTGATACAACCGTGTAGCTGCAGCCCTCCAGCGATGTGGATGGAATATCTGGGAACTGCCGTGGCTTCGTTATCATTCAGAACACGTTTCACACTCCATTTTTCAATCCAGAAAAATTAAGGCAAGCCAGGCTTAAAAGGACGAAAGTACTGGCACAGACTAGTCTGTCTGTCTGCATGAAAGACATGAGGGTGACCTATTTGATCTGACGTGTCACTCGAATGCCTGTTTCCACATAACGATGGAGTGAAAAAGAAAGAAGAGCATTTCTAAAGGCGTGCAGTGGAGTGAGCAGCTGTGTTACGCACAGAGCTGCACACCCTCGCTGCCATATATTTTGCTCTGGGGGGGTTTCCTTGACTCTGTCACATGCTGCACGTGAGTAGTAATGGTGGAGGGGGGTGGGCATTATGCAAGACAGTCCCTCTCCCCCTCGCTCATGTTTGCATGCAGAAGATGCAGGTTATGCCTTTATTCAGCCTGTCTGCTCAATCCCTCTGTTTAACGGGCGAGATAGAATATGGCTTTTACTAGTGCAGCATTGATCAACACCACTTGCGAGCTGTATTCCCTCTTGGAAAATTAGAGCGCGGATTCATGATGCATCGTATAGCTACGTCTGTATTGATATTTAAAAAAAAAAAAAGAACTCAACTTACATTCGCATAATGGAAAAAAGGCTTCCCCTGTGAAAAGCTGTGAAAGCCTTTAGTCGTTGTGATTTACTATACATGTGAGCAGCATTCGGACAGGTTATTTTATTTTGGGGGCGGAGGGTATGTTTGAGTCTAGCCGTATTTGGATAAAACTGTTTTCAAAAGAGTCATTGTTTTCTATGACTATCATTTTTGTAAATAAAGTTGATATAACATGTGTCAGGTTTTCTTTTACACTGTAACTGTATGAACTTTTAAATTGCGTTTGATGCATTTCAATTGTGCCAGAGAGCTTTATTTTATTTTATTTTATTTTATTGAGGAATGTACCTTTACTCTGCAGCCTCAGACTGATGGGGGATCCACTCTGAACCCACCCACACTGGTGACGGGGAGGCGGGCGGATACTGTCGGTGTTGTCGCTTCGCTCCCTGGCTTCCTCCCGACCCGCGTCGGACATTTTTATTTCCGCATAGCGTTGGAATGTTTGGATAAATAATGGCCAAATAGAAATGTGCAGGCCGTTTTGGAATTTATTGGCCAACCGGTGTGATAAAAGGTTGGGCGGATGAGGGGGCGCAGTCATCTTTAAAGAAACTCCCTCTAAGGCGCATGCGCAAGGATTTGAAGCGAATACGCCATATTGAATTCCCGTAGGAAACGGCTAGCAGTTTTTTTCAGCTAGCGGAGTAAAGGGATCATTTTACCAATGGTTCTTGTTCGGTTTAGATTTTAAAATATTTCTCGTTGTGTCATTCCGGACAGTGCAGTGGCCTTTACAGGGTCCGAGTAGCGACTTGGCGTCACAACGGGCTCGCTAGCTTTGGATACTTGAAGGGGGGGTACTAGAGGAAGAGAAGTTGAATGGATCCGAGGGTAGCCTGGATTCAGCCCGAACAGAAAGGACCTGCAAACGTCTTATGGATGCACGTCTGGGAGACCTCTCAGGGAGTACGGACGCTGTCCGCCCAGCAGCAGCTCTACAATCAGAACCACAACCACTGCGTGAACTACACCGCTCTGGATATTTTTAAAAATGTGGCGACCGCTATGGCATCGGGCAAGAGCAGCAGCGGTAATGCCGCTGCCAATCTGAGGAACGGCAGCAGCCATCACAGCATCATGAACGGAATTACGAGTATAAACGGCACCGCGATTTCATCGCTGGGGATTTCTCTGCCTAACGGGAACGTAAACGACGCCTTTCCCGTGGCCAGTACCGTTAATCCAGGTGAGGGAAAAGCTCAGCCCCAGAAGACGGGGTCCGTCTCTTCGTCCTCCTCGCAGGAATCCGAGACGGACAGCCCTTCTGCCAGCTGCTCACTCGAGAGGACTATAGGGGGGAATGTAACGGGCAACATAAATAAAAACACCGGGGGTCCCAGTCTGGGTTTTAACGTGAGCGACACTATGGACAATAATGTCAACCTCTACCACCAACATCACCGTCACCTACAGGAGCACCCGGTTTTTAACCTGCAGCAGACCTGCGCGAATCGACACCAGGTTCACCCGTCTCCACCTGTAAATCACACGCACGGTCACCACCCAGGAAGAAGGAAAAGTGACAACAAAGCGAGCACTTATGGGATGAATTATTTGCTTTCAAACTGCACTAATGGTCACGACGCGAGTACTTGGACTCCCTGGAAGACGAGGAAGTACAACCCCGGAGTCCTCGGGTGAGTACGCCAGACCCCTTAAGCGCTTCGGAGAGCTCGCCCGCCTGTTATATTTGTAAACGCAGAAGATATGCGTTGTTAAAAGCAGGTTTTTGTCGTGCTTCGGTGTACTTTTTGAAGGCAATAAAGCGAACATTCTAGCCTGAGCTGGCATTTAGGTGACTTGGCTTATAGCTAAAAAAGCTACTGTTACATCACTGACTCGCGAGACCGGAAGTGCAGTCTTTGCTTCTGTAGTTTGAACTGGAAAAAAAATCCCCAAAATACTTTTAGAACCACAACTTCGAAACTTTAGGCAAATACTAATTTTAAATTATATATATATATATATATATATATGTGTGCCAAAAGTTCCAGGGGAAAATTAAGAAT
>CAAE01014577.1:2868526-2886353 GCA_000180735.1 Tetraodon nigroviridis | reverse complement strand
CTGGACCCTATTAAATATCTCTGCTGATTTCTATGATGATATTATAAATAATTCTTATTTTTTTATTCTATTTTACTATCCTCTCAATGAAAATGCTTCCATTCCCACAGCGTTCATGAATATTTCTCTCTTTCCAGGTGCCAATCATCAAGCTAACAGACCAGGAAACGGAGGTGAAGGTGGACATCAGTTTCAATGTGGAGACTGGCGTGAAGGCAGCAAGCTTCATTAAAGATTACGTTAAGGTGGGATAAAAGCTTGCCAGTACATTTGTGCTTTTTCTATTAGAGTGCAAAGGAATGCACTTGACATGTTGCTGTAAACCCAAACAAAGGTTCAAGATTTTCACGACTAGTCAGCCGACTGGAAAAAAGAGCTGATCTGGGTTGAAATAATGGCCAGTGTAGTGGGCAAACAATTAATGTGGGAAATCCTGAACGGAGCTAATGTTGTGTTAACTAACACTAATGCCTTATCTCAGCTCCCATGCTGTAAGGACAACATTACTCATCCCACATGTTATCCATAACATGAGCCAAGAATAACATCAAGTCTCTTAAAGGTCATTACATACTTAAACAAACATCTGTCAATCCTTGTTTATGTTCTGGTGACCAAAAAGAACAAATTCCATGCACTTGTTTCTTGAGCTCGGAACAAAAATCACATTGTTTTTCACTCTTTTTTTTCAGATTTTCAGTTTTTAGGAAAAAAGCTACTAGCTGCTTCATATACTTAAAAAAAACGATTTGACTTGAAGCCAGTAAAACTCAGGTTTAGCTCATTTCACGACCGATGACAGAACAGATCCAGGCAACAGCGCTGATTGCAATCTTTGCCTACATTAGCCTAGCGCTGCTGGCGACCTCTGCAGCAGAGGTGAGATCCTCCAGCAGGATTCCCGCTGAAGGAGGATCCTTTCAGTCACAGGTGCTGGTGGTTGAGCCAGCAGAGGAATTCCGGGCGCCGATGTCCCAGCATGCCGCGAGCTTTTGTTTTTGTTGCTGGTTTTTTTTTTTTGTTTTGCGTTTTAGTTCCACGCTGTTGCGTGTTTCAGCCCGTAAATTGACAGTTGGCCTCAGCCTCAACCCAGCTGAAAGTGAGAATACAATGGAACAACCCTCTGCCTGACGGCAAGAGGTTGAAAAGTGTGTGTGTGCAGGCTGGGTAGTGGCCTTTGGGGTGTTATCGCCTTTTCAGAGACGGCTGTAACAGCGAAGATCCTCCTGAGATAGGAGGATCTGTATGACCTGACCTCTGGCACACAGAGAGGCAGGAGATCAGAATCCTCTCGATGGAAGAGCTGTTGACTGAGAGTTTCTGAGGCATCGTATTCTTCACTGGAGTCCTCAGAGAGTTCCCTCTGGTGTCTTGGCTCAACCCATCCTCACTCTCCATCTCCCTCTTTCAGATGTACCCAGTGCTGCCTTACCTGATCTTTGTGCTGAAGCAGTTTCTGCTGCAGAGGGATTTGAACGAGGTCTTCACGGGAGGAATCAGCTCGTACAGTCTAATCCTCATGGTCATCAGCTTCCTGCAGGTACAGAGACATGTCTGCGATAGGAGATGGAAGCTGCAGAGCTTTCATTACCGGAAATATTTGAAAAGCACGCATGAAACGTTGAATTTCTGCGCTCACTTTGCAGCTTCACCCTCGTATCGATGCCAGAAACCCCAACGAGAATTTGGGCGTGTTGCTGATTGAGTTCTTTGAGTTGTACGGGCGCCATTTTAACTACTTGAAAACTGGGATTCGTATCAAAAATGGCGGTTCGTACATGGCCAAAGAGGAGATCATGAAGGAGATGAACAACGGTTACAGACCATCCATGCTCTGCATAGAGGACCCCCTTCTTCCAGGTTTGCATTGATAATGGATTTTGCACCCTTTGTGCTGTGTTGCTTTATGATAAAAAAGACAAAACGGAACCCTGGTTTGTTTCTCCTTGCAGGTAATGATGTGGGGAGGGGGTCCTATGGCGCCATGCATGTCAAGCAGGTGTTTGACTATGCCTACACCGTCCTGAGTCACGCAGTTTCCCCGCTCGCACGGTCCTATCCCAACAAAGACTCAGAAAGGTCAGTCCGAAATCTACACTACAGAAGCGCTCAAGGCTAAACCTGCTGTTCTAAGCTGCTTTTATCCCCCCTCCGTCTCCCCCACCAGCACCTTGGGAAGGATAATAAGGTTGACCCAGGAAGTGATCGAGTACAGGGAGTGGATCATCAAGAAGTGGGGGGGCAGGGACGTGACCAGCAGAGGTAGACCTTCCCGAGCGTGTGTCCCTCAGCCACTGTCACCCTCTCTGCTACACACACAGTCCACGGAGTTCAACCAGGAACTTTGTCTCCTTCAAAGGTTCGCCTCCCAAGCCCCCGGTGTCGGAGCAGGACCCCTGTGTGGTCAGCACCGGCGTGGGGTCAGAGGAGCAGCAGAGAGACTCGGTGTCACCCCACAGCGCTGACTCCCCCATGTCCATCCCCAGCCCCCAGCAGCACTCCTCATCCTCCTCGGTGTCCTCGCTGTCCGGGTCCGACAACGTAAGAACAAAGGCAGAGCGCCTGATGACGCTGGAATCTTTTCTGATCTGACGGGTGAGTTGATGCCAGTCCTCGCTCTCTATCTCCAGGACTCCGACTCAGCCCCCCCACATCCCGTTCCGCCACCAGCCATGCATCCTTACCCCACCTTCCCACCTCTGGGCCTGGCTTTACCGCCTGGATTCAGCATGGCAACGGGAAAGCCCAGCATGGGAGGACACCCCCTGCTCATGCACCCCGGTTCTCAGGTACGTTGAGCCCGTGTGTGAAACCTCCGCCTGGTGTTTGCTGGACATGCAGACCGGAGTCAAACGTCCTTTCCGTCCTCCAGGCTCGCGTCTCACTGCCCGCTGGTCTAGCAATGCACTCCATACCTGGCAGACAGGTGTGTATAGACACCGGGCTCCGCCCTTCTTCCATATGCGTGCCCCAGCCCATGCTCATCTCGGGCGCCCTCCAGCCCCCAGCCTCCGCCCAGTCCCCACTCCAGCCACACACACAAGGTACGCGCAGGACGCCCCACACGAGGCAGCCTCCTTCTCACTCTCTCTGACTTCCTGTTTGTTTCTCCTGAACTGTCTCCATTCTTTTGAAAACAATGTGATGGGTTACCATAGTAACAGACCAGAGTATTTTTTTCAGCCTCTACCTGCTTTGACGTGTTAAACTGGCCGATACGCGTTCGGATTAAGTTCCTATTCCTCTATCTCCGCTCACAGAATGGAGCCAAGTTCAACGCGAAGGGCTTCCACAACCCGCCGCTCGTCAACAACCCCGTCGTGGCTAACCGCGGGCACACGCACGCGCACGCCCACACACAGTATCACCGCAACACGTGGCGGCGCAGAAAGAGGGACAGCCTGCCCGTCAGCATCAGCAGATAGAAGCCACTGGACCCAGGGGGGAGGAGCCTCCCCAGTCCGGGTGAAAGACCCTGGTTCTGTGGTCACCGAGGCAGCGGACGGACGCACGGACGGGTGGACGGACGGACGGGCGGACCAGAGACCAGCAGATTTCAACTCTGGCTGCCGTCACCGCCCAGTGGCTCCACAGCCCTCTCCTCTGCTTCCTCCTCTACTGCCTTTATTTCTCCATTCCTGCATGACCTTTATTCACAGTTCTTTTATTTTTTTTTTTTTTTTCAGTATTATGTCACCTTCAGTATTTTTAATTTTATTTCAGGTCGGTTCTCGTTTGCAGGTTGTACACTTAAGAACAAACTTTTATGTTGTGCAATATTTTTTCTTTCTTTCCTTCGTTTCCAAGGGTGGGGGTCTAAAGTAAGAGCTATTTAATTTTGTGTGTTTGTGTGTGTTAAGAGGCATTTTTATACCGTTTTATTTTTCTAGAATTTTAAATTTTGTTTACAAAATGTGTGTGTGTGCGCACGCCTGCGTGTGTGTGTGCGTGCGTGTGTGTGTGTGTGTGTGTGGAGCCCAGTTTACAGCCTCTCTCCTTCTCCCCTCTCCAGCTGGGGCTTCTGTTTTTCTTGAACAGGAACAGTAAGGGATACGGCCCTTCTGTTAGACAGGGTGGGGGGTGTGTTTGTTTTCTTTTTTTCCCCTCAGCTGCCTGATGGAAACTGGGCGAGGTGACCGTCAAGTTCCTCGAGGAAGTTTTGTTCCTCGGCCTAGTTGGTCTCTGGCATCCTGGAGGGAAGAGGAGGGATAAATATCGGACCCCGGGACATCCTGAATCACGCAGGGGGAGGAGGTCTCCGGTTTTGGAGGTAGTGTGGAGCAGAGCGCTGTCGCAGGGACACCCAACGGTCGTGAGTGTGTGTTCTCCCAGCAGAGCCACAGCTCGGTCCACGTCTGTGGCCATCTTTCTGTCCAGCGGAGGCGGCGTTTTAAAAGCAACGCCTTCACGCGCTGCAGACTTCTGGCTCTTTTAAACACGTTTGCTAGTCTCCCTCTGTGTTTTGTTGTTGTGCTTGTCTTTTCATTGCGACGTGATGCTTGTTTGACTTCATTTTGAAGCTCAAGGTTATTGTAAGAGGACAGAAAGCCACTGGTTCGGTGTCAGAAGAGGGGGCGTGATGTCGGAGACCTTAATTTCCCTCCAGGGCTGAGCTCAGCTCTTTGCCTGCAGCTGTAAACTAGTTCAGACCAACACCAAGATGCTCAGCGATAAGGTTTTCGGTTTGTTCTTTTTTTTTTTTTTTTTTTTTCCTCTCTGCGGTCCTTGATGAGGACAAAGAAGGGGGCGGGGTGGGGGGGGTAGTCTTCCTGAACCAAGAACCCTAATGAAAGGGAATTATATTTTGATTCCATTCTGGAATCTTGTGTATATTTGATTGCCAGGTACTTCCGCTAATTGTTTGCAACGCCTTCCTTTGTGTTTACTTGGAGCGTGTGTACTTTGTTTATGCGAGCACACCGGGGACACACACACACACACACACAATGCACGCAGACACATACAGGACTGTCAAAGGTCGTGACTCGCGCAGAACACTGCACACGCTGGTGTTATTACTATGCAAGTGGATTCTTCTATTTATCGTCATCTCCTTTCTTTACATTCAGATTCTTTTTCTTCTGCTTGTCAGACAGGAGTAATGTTGCCGCGAGCCGCCTCCAAACGCATCCCCCCACCCCCCCGTATTTGTATGAAGGTCCTAGGACGTTTTCAAAGTCTAGTTTTCTACGTGTACCTGTCAGATGGAAGCAGGCGGGGGCGTCAGTGTCCTTGGCTCTGGGTCTGTGTGCTCTGTGACATCGTAAAACGTCTGTGAGAAAGTTTTCAAAGGGCACATCCGAGCGCGCCCAGAGAGCGACTTGCACCCTGCAGCGCGCTTGAGATGGGCCAGAGTGTCCACCAACAACACTTTAAATGAAACCGAAAGTCTGTTCAGTACTGTTAGGCGATATATATAGATTTTTTTCTTTTCTGTGCTCCATGGCAACTCTGATCTTTCAGTCAAAACTTCAGCAAACATCAGTTCAGGCTCCGACCAAGACCTTTCTGCCCTCCAGGCAGGATTATGAGCTAATCATTTACTAGTCTGGATATGATAGAAAAGCAACCCCCAGAAATCAAATTATCACATCAGACCGACCATGGTCCAAGTTGGATTCCTAGCATGAGAAATTGATGCATTCCAGTGTGTTTTTTAGGGTTTTAGAACCACCATCTTTAAAGGGCAGTACATGAAATTGGTTGTGAAGTTTGAGGACTAGGTTAGAGTTGCCCTCGGTTTGGCAGTATCCTCACATATCTGTATGGACTGAAGCTCCTCGCACCTCAGCGGCCTCAGAAAAGCTCGCTCCCATTTTCACCTCTATTCTGACGGCGTTGAGAAACGGTAAAACGCAGCCGCCGGTTGCGCGCTGACACGCTGCCGTCACTCGACACCCATTATTGGAATGGGTGGGAGAGGTGAAACACGCCGAGCACCTGTGGCCTCTGAGGCTGAGGTACATGTGTACTCGTAGATGCAATGTAACATTTCCCCACTGCAACACAATGAGGGATTTTAGGCTGGTAGCTGCCATTTAGAGAAAGATGGCAGCCCCTCTCTGTCCTGGCTGATTTGTGTCAGCAGTGACCCTCTGGATGGACAGAACGGTCACCTAGTTACCGGTGGCCAGAGGGAACCACTGTGTTTTTTCTTTCCTTTGACATTTTTATGTAAATATATTTTTTTCTATTTTATTTTTTAATAAATATTTTAAAACCGCCAGACTGTTGTCTTTTTTGAAAGGTCCTTAACGCAGGATCAAAGGTCAAGTGTGTGGTTGGTGCCATCTAGCGGCGAGAGTTGGTATCGCAAAAAGCCGCCACGACCTGAGTTCAAGCCTTGCGACAGAACTTCTCTGGTATAGCAAATATTATTTTTTCAGTCTACGTTTATTCTGAAGACTAAAATTGAGACTGCAGGTGAGGTTTTCGGTTCTAAACAGTTTTGTTTTTTTTTTTTCTGGTCTAACACATTTCCATCGGTCTCGGTTTATTCTAGGAGGCAACTCTCCTCTTCGCCACAAGGGGGCGGAAGGTCACCGCTGCGACCCGCCCGGCTCTGCAGGGCTGCGCTCAGCTGCACCTCCGGGGTGATTAAACCCGGCTCCAAATATAAACGCGTGAAGTCCAAACTGTCAGACCTTGTTCACAGACTTGTCATTCTGTCCCAGCAGGGTTCGGCGCCATTTGACTGTGAGAGGAAAGTACAAGCTCCCAGTTCACAGGTGAAAAGTGGAAACGCATTTCTTTGTTTTTTCTTCTGATATGCATAAGCGTGCTTGGTGTGGAGTCAAATAATCCTAACATGATAACAGTCATGTTTTCACTCACAGAGAAGGGAGATATTCAAATATTGATGCAGGCCCGTCTTTACAGGTTCTCTGGTTGGTCCAGCCAGTGTACAGTAGCCCGGAATGGACAAACCTAATTCTGCAACAACTTACATGTTTGTGTGTATTATTTGTGCGTCAGAATCATGCACGTCTAGTGTTATTTATAATCCCAGTGTTCTTTTCTAAATATATCTGAACTGGGGATGCTTGTGCGGTCACTAACATCACGCAGGAGGTCTGTGTTGACACTCGCAATCAGTGCTTTTAATTAAAAACAATCAAACTTAATGATCCTCTGATTAAATAGATTTTTTTCCCCCTCTCACTCTTGTTTAAGGCAATTTCAGCCCTGATTAGCTTAGCATAATGTTGATTTCTGACACAGTCTCAGGACAGAGTCAATAAACATCTGACGGTTAATAAGGGAGGTAAAGGGACAGAAGTCTCTCTCCATCTATCTCCAAATTTCCCACCATCCCATCCTGATTGGTCCCAGTATGGGGTCAAACCAGTGGGCTGAAATCACAGCTGGGCTCACAGAAGCCCAGTGAGGGGACGAAGCCCCATCAGGGTGGGGAGTCTGCTGCGTTTGTATGGGAGCCGAGGCATCCTCGGCGACGGCTCCTGGCCAGAAACGGTGGAGATGACATTGGAATCTGATTGCTGTTTGGAAAATGTGACAAGCAGCTGATTCCTGGCCAGCCGGCGTCGCCTGTCCTGATTATTCATTTCATTTGGGCGACTCAGCACGGCGGCGGCGGTGTGGTAAACACCATTCATCTCCTCGACAGCGCCTTTGTCCGGGTCAAGATTTTCCCATCAGCCCCTGCGTCTGACGCCGGGCTCGCTGAACACAGACATCAGCAAGTGTTTCCAATCAGTGGAAGATCATAAGCAGCCCCAGCATCTTTAAATAGCATCCCATGATAGTCATCCCTCGCTTGTCTTTTCCTCCGACCACCAAGGTTTTAGATCTCTGCGTG
Source organism: Tetraodon nigroviridis (assembly GCA_000180735.1). Lineage (NCBI taxonomy): Eukaryota > Metazoa > Chordata > Actinopteri > Tetraodontiformes > Tetraodontidae > Tetraodon > Tetraodon nigroviridis. The sequence continues at coordinate 2,878,534 of CAAE01014577.1, read as the reverse complement.
CATTAATGCTCTCATTTTTTATGCTAAATAAAGCGACTGACAGCAGCGCGCAACATCCCCAAAACACAATGAATTATTCATTAGAGCTGCAGTTCAAAACAGCCGTAGCTTGCGGCGTTTAAAAGTCTTGTTCCAAGAATGAGCGGACGAGGAAAGCCCTTTCCAGCCTCAGAATGTCGGCTGCAGATTAGGAGTAAGTCCCACCTTATTTACCCACACAGTTCTGATTCAGTTACAGATTAATTATTATTATTGTGCCACTAAATCACAGGAATGACTCCAGCTGACAACCGCTGACCTCCGCTGACCTGATTCTTCTTCTATTTTTATGTCCGTTCTATAAACTCAGAAACTTCAAGCATGGGGGACCTTTGTGTTGCTACCAGCACCTGAATCTATAGTTTGACCTGGTTTTATTGATGAAACGTAGGAGCAACTTTAAAAGACATTTAACTAAATGTTAGTCTAAACTAGCGCTCAACGAGGCCCCCTGCTGGTGAGTTAGCATGAGTACATCTAATTCATTTTTCATTATATTTATGATTTTTTTAAATCTATAACATAAATGAAAAAACATTCAAAAATTAAGATGATATGTCAGAACATTTCTTATTTTTTTAAACAAATGTTTGCATGGATGAGAGTTGAAATTCCATCTATTTCCTTGACGATGGGCCTCGTGTTTGCGGCGCTTCCGTCGGGCCCTGAAGGCAGCGTCTCCACTCTCCTCTTTCCATCTGCTCGCCGGTGTTGCCTCATCTTTGGTCCTGACACTCTGCCTCTGTCTCTACGTGGGAGGGTGTTGATGCAGAATTGGTGCGTTCCGTCCACTCTTCCTCAGTGTGCTCTCATTCTGTCACCACCGGGCTGTGTGTGTGTGCGCGTGTGTGTGTGACAGAGAGGAGGTGGTCAGTACAACTACACCTGTTTTTTTATTCATCTTAATATGAGATGTGAAAGCTTATTTCTACAAGTGTGGCTAAGAGGATGAGGAGCATCGCTGCCTTTATCTCTTCTTTGACTCACTCACTCCTCCTAACCTTCATCGATTGGTTCCATTCTATTTTTCTTCCCTGCTGCCGGGGATGTTTTTGCTTTTTGTGTAATTGATTGCGCCACACTTGCAGCCCGGCCTGTCTTTCTTGTAAAATTAGAAGCGACCTCTCCGGGCGTCATTAGACGGCGCCGGATGCTCTGGGGGGGCCGTTTGAGCTCATATGATGGTTTGAAATATGTCAAACGCCAAACTGAAAAGAAAGAAGAACGGACACGAGGCAGCGTCAGAGCCGATCACATGTCGGTCAGAAGGAGTCGTTGACGTGGTTAAACACAGACTCCGACCAATATCCGCCTCGCGGCTGGAGGAGCAACAGTTTGCGGCCGTCAACACCGTTTCTGTCATTTTGTTCCTGGTTTTTGGGGTCAGAAAAAAAACTGCATAAATATTTGGGCTGGAGACGCTCCGGAGGGATTGATTGTTTACAGCGGGGCCTTGTTGGACATCCAGAAGTTTACTGACCCCAAGAGTTTAATCTCCTTCTGATTAACTGCCGCAGCAGCTGAAATTCAGCTGTTCAGACAAGCCGAGTGGTATTTTTGGACTGCGGCGGAGGAGGTTATTAAAGTGGGGGGGGGGGGTCATTTGGAACAGTTCAATATACTCACACAGAATTTGGGTGTATTTAAATCTGCATAAGTAGGAACTACTGCCAGCTGGCATCAGATCAGTCTTAACTTTAAAACCATCCCACCAAACGGTCCTCATCATTCCTACATCAGCGTCTGGTCTTTGCTTCCATCCGGATGCGAGTGAGCTCGAAGCTGCAGGTAAGTGATGGTTTCCACGGCAAAGTCATCCGAGGTGTGTGTTTGATGAACTGTCACTGAGGCCAGACGAGTAATCTACTCGCAATCTTGGAACAGGCGTATCTGCTTTTCAATTGTCGCTTAGAAAAACCTGCATCAGTACCGATTTTTTTCCCGTCAGCACCAGCGGTCACATGTTTCTTTTCCAAATGAAGCTTCGATGCTGCTCGCTCAGCATCAATAACCAATCATCCCCCACACAAGGAAGCTTTTCTTTCCTGCTCCGCGAAGGTTTTGTGTCCTTTAGGGTAATAATGTCTCTTTTGTGTGTCTGCCACAGGTTGTGGATCCCAGCAGCAGGCCACGATCATGTAGGTGCCGTTGTCGTTTTTAGAATAACGATGTGACACGCTTGGGTGCTGGTAATCGCCCTGGTACTCTCTGCCTCCGAAATCTGACAAGCGTTCACTGAAACCTGCAGGACTATTTGATTTTGCAGCACAATCAGGCTCCCGGGGTTCTTCCAAACTGCGGATAAATATAGGTGTGTGCAGGTGCCGGGAATAAGATGCAATTTGAAATTCTGCCATGGTTTCCCGAAGTCGCACGCTTTGAAGTGCCAAAAAAGAACGGCACCATTGTGCGTAACCGTGGTACATCTAATCTGGTCCGGTTTGGACCGGGTGCAATCCACAATCCCGCCACCAGAGGCTGCCAAATCCAGCACGTTTGATCGTTAACGGTGCAGTGGACGACAGAGAGAGAACGAGTCGGAACAGAAGGCTTCTCCTCCTGAAACACTGGTTGCAACCCTAGCGTGCATGCAGACGTGCAACCCTCCCCCTCTTCCTCGTTGCAGTTCTCCTCATTTCTGTCCGTTTGCCTCCTTTATCACTTTATCTCTTCACTGACAACTGGAGGACATCCAATTGTCTTTTTTCTTCCCCACCGTGTTCCTCTTCTTGCTCAACTACAGCTGTTGCAATTCATCACACACACACACACACACGCCCTGAAACTTCTGTCTTTATGAGGACATTCATAGCTATAGTGTATTGCCCAGCTACTTATCCTAACCTGAGCCCGACCCTGAACCCGACCCTGGCCCGACCCTGAACCCGACCCTGAACCCGACCCTGAACCCGACCCTGAACCCCATTCTAACCCAACCTTCCCACCAAGTTTCTCAAACAGGCTTTCCAAGTTGTGAGGACCAGCTCAAATTGTCGTTAATGTAAAAATATGTCCTCACTTTTCTAGTAGAAGATAGTATTTTGGTACTCTGTGCATTGAAAGTACACACACTCACACACACTCACACACACACACACACAGAGAACCACAAAACCACACACGCTGACAGTTTTTCTTCTTCTTCTGCCAACTTCACACCCTCTGTTTTCCTCTTTTGTACATTTCTAAGCTTCTCCTTTTGCTGTGCCCCTCTTCTCTCTCCACCACACACACAGACACACACTCACAATCTTGAGTCATACAACAGCTCTATCCTCACACATCACCGTTCTCACATTTCCACCCAGTCTGACAGGCACACACACACACACACACACACACACAGAGTTCTCCCCACCACACCCCCTTTTCCTCTCGCCTTACTCCCAGCCACACATTCTCTCTCCCTCTCTCTCTCTCTCTCTCTCTCTCTTTCTCTCTCTCTCTCTCTCTCCCTCAGTCCCGATCTGCACCTCAGCAGAGTAACATGTTGCCTCGTTACAGCGGCGCCTCAGACTGCTGAGAGTCTGCAGACGGAGCAGCCAGGAGAGAGAGCGAGAGAGAGAGAGAGAGGGAGAGGCAGGAGGAAGGCGAGCCAGTCCTCATCCGCCTGGAGGAGCAGGTGGAGGAGCCTTGGGCTTCCAGCCCGTCCTGACTGCAGCGCGGCAGACGATGCTGGGCGGACCGGAGCCGCCGAGAAGTTGATCCGCTCACTCAGGCGCCCATCCCACACAGGTGATCAAACTTTTTTTTGTTGAGCTTGAGAAGGAGGAGGAGGAGGAGGAGGAGGAGGAAGGAGTGGGTGAAGTTTAAGAGGCGAGAGGGAGAAAGAATCCCTCATCTCTTGTTGCTTTCCTGCGCACACGTGTTCAGCCCAGCCGCAGAGCAGGACCAGCCTCCCACAGCAGCTCCCTATGTGGCAGGAGGCTCTGTGGACTCGCGGACGCTACCTGCTGGAGAAGAGCGATGGCGGGGAGGGCGCGGAGGGGCCCGACGGCCTGGGGGACGGCTTCCCCGCTTTCCAGGGCGAGGCGGAGGGGCAGAAGCCCCAGGACTGGCTGTACGAGTCCTACTACAGGATGAGCCAGCAGCATCCGCTGATCGTGTTCCTGCTGCTGATCGTCATGGGAACCTGCCTGGCGCTGCTGGCCGTGTTCTTCGCCTCGGGTCTGGTGAGTACCGGCTGCACGCGTGTGCAGGGGTGGAAATCATAGCTCAGTCAGGATTTTATTTTTGTTTTTCGACCTACTCTTTGTTCTTTTGGTTTTTTTAAAGGTTTAATTATAAAAACATTCACAACAGCCAAAAAAAAAGGTGCCAAATGCACAACTACTCTTTTTTTTTTCCATTTGCAGTCTGTTAGTGAACAAGCAGATGTGGACATACTTTAAGACATGACTGCATTTATCTGCGTCATCAGAAAGTCCTGCAGAATAAAGGTAGTAATGAGTTTGTAGAGGTGTAAAAAGAGGGAGAAAAGGGAATAAAGGCATCCACAAATGAAGCTTGGGAGAGGATGAAACAAGTCAGCACATGTGCCGCACAAGTGGCCGTCGAGCAGCACTTCATGGCCGAACACCGGCTCTGCCGAGTGGCTCGGGAGCAGGATGAGAGTTCAGCTCGCGCTCGGCGCCGTTTCGGTGCTTTTGTCGAGTTAAAAAGTGTTGTTTTTGGCTACGCAAACCTCTCGAGTGTGACGCGGGGCCATTGTTTCCTCAAGTGCTGTTTTCACGTTCTTATGAAACGGCTGCACAAAGGGGAGCCCACTCACTGTTGTGGCTGCCGTTGTTTCCAAATGATTGTTTTGCTCCGACGCTCCGCATCGTTTTGGATTCGCCTCGCTCTGCTCCCAGCGTCAGCGCACAAACCGGGAGGTCTGGGACCCCCTCTGCCCCCAGAACTCCTGCTAACGCCCCACAGAGCTTCATAACAGGGTTGCTCTGCCAGAGGCTCCACCTAAATCAATCACTTTACTTCTATTTAAGGCCAATCGATCAACCTCATTGCCCCCAGGAGGCCGATTAAATCCTGCACTTTCTTGATTCTTCGACGTTGTTTCACAGGTCAGCGACAGTCTGGCGTAACAGCTTTCTGTCTTTTACGGCAGCGAACCGGGACAGACCTTCAAAACCCCCCACACCTGTGAGTTCATTACTGCCCCAAGAAGAAGAAGAAGACGAAGAAGAATGGCAGGAATAAATAGAGGGTGGGATGGAGGCTGGAGGCTGGGCGGCGCGGCGAGCGGGAGGATGTTGTTGTAAGTGTTCTGGCTGATCAGGAAGCCGACAGAAAGTCAACCAAAGCGGCGCTAACGCTCCCAAAACGACTGCGTGGTTTCATCTTCCCCCTCGAATCAGGGCTGGAGCGGGCGGCTGCGCCGTTTTTAAGACACTAACTCCTCCGCCCGTGTGTGTGAGTGTGTTGGCACGAGTGCTCTTTGCAAGTGTGTGTGTGAGTGGTTTGGGTTAGTTTGCGGGAAAGGAAATGTCTCTTTTGAGGTTTATCTTCATTTTTGTGTAGATGATTTTTCTTGTTCTTGTTGTCATGCTGTATCTGTGTGTGTGCGTGTGTGTGTTGTTACTGATGGTTTACTCAAACCAATATCGTACCTGCTAATATTCCATTAGAAATCCTTAGTTTGCCACAAAGCTCCCATCATTTTAATCACTTACCGGACCTCATCGATTCCTCCTGCACGTTTCCATTTCCTGACCCCAGCTCTCGTTTCGCTCCATCATTTGTGGCCACTTTCTCTGCATTTTCAGACCACTCATTGATATTAACACGTAATTAGGTTCCACCCCGTTGACTGTTTGAGACATGCCGAGCGGCAGGCACAGGATGTCTCCGCAGTAATGGATGAGGGACGCCGTCCCCGGCGGACCCGAGGCCCTTGAGCTTCTCCCCTGGGATCCCGGCGCTGGGTGGGGCGTGACATCAGAGGCGACACGGCTGCTTATTGTCATGTTTATTATCAGGGGATTTAAAGAGATTTGGCGAGTGGACGATGTCATCACTCTGCTCTTTGGCCCCCTCTTTTGTGTGTGTGTGTGTGTGTGTGTGTGTGTGTGTGTGTGGTTATGAAATGACTGTTTTGTCAGTTCGGATTTCACACAGTGGAGGAGGAGCCGTGTTGAGGTGCGTTCTGATCACAGCGGACGCTCGGTTATTCATGGAAAATTCTGAACTTCAGCCGCACGTTGTCACCACGGCGATGTCACCAACAGTTGTTTGTTGCGTCCAGGTCGGGTTAGCGTCGGCGTCCGTCGAGGAGACGGTTATCCGTCCTAAATGAAAACCTCTCATCTGTTAAATGTGGTTCTCAATTTTCTGGATGGAGTATTTGTCAGTGACAGACGCGCAGACATTCGTCGCAGGTTTGATAAGCAGGAGGAGGAGGAGGAGGAGGAAGAGGGGTCCTGCTTCCCAATCAAGGCGCAATCACAACGGCTTCGCGCCCGGCTTGGAGAAATAATTGATTATTGATTCCTCCCACAGTTTATCAGTGATCTGACTGAAGGCCCGACTGAAAGGTATCAACAAACAAATTGGTCTGTAATTGCTGGCGACACCCAGTCAGGAGGGAGAGATCTGTCGCTCCGTTTCCACCTCTGACCTGCTTTACGAGGGCCCTCGTCTTCCATTCTGGCGTCTTTAGGTGCTTTTTGGACTTTCGCAGAGTAATCACATTGCCAGTTCAGTTCCTGCTCTTTCCAACTATTCTGCCTTTCTTTTCCCCGTCCAATATAATAGCTGGATAAGCCAGCCGGGACTAAAAAAAGAAATAATTGTTCAGGATAACAATGATGACAATGCAGTATATTATGGCAGGCGGGCACGACTCCCTGTCTTTGTGCTGTGCCGAGGGAAACGGCTTTAAATGCTTTCAAAAAGGGGGTTTAATAGGATTAGACTGCCGACAATCAAAAATGTGCAAAGTGCAGACGCTCCTCTGGAAACACTGAGGCAGTTAAAAAGCAACCCCCCCCCACGCCGCCCGTCGCTAACCTGCGTGCCTTCATTTTTGTGTTGAACCTGTCAGAGATGGGCGCCGGTGGTGGTGGTGGTGGTGGTCTTGTTTCAACTTCGGAGCCCCCCCCGCAGCTGCCCTCATTGGGATTCTCTCCACGTTCTAGAACGGCCGCGTACACGGCCGGATTCCCGCGGGACACTTTCTCCAGACCTGAATCAGGCTACTTCTGCTGCTGCACCAGAGAGGGGAAAAAAAACCCTAAAAAGGCTCTCTTTCTGCATTCGATCTGGCCAAAGAGCTTCTGCTGCTGTTCAACGAGCCACTCGAGTCACTAAACCGGCAGCTCGACCAGAAAATGGAAAATGGCGTGTCAATTTCCCACTGGGTGACATAAAAACAGGTTAAGAGACATGTTTAACTGCCCACACCGATGTTCTTTTGGCTGGAAAAATGGGTTCCGTCTCACCGCCGGGGCACTTTGCTAATGGAGTATTTTCAATTTCTAAAAAAAACTTAATATGTGCTTCGTGAGTCCAAGCTCATTAACACGTGGTTCTCTTGATCCATCGTTTTCCCAATAATAAAAGGCATTTTTCCTCTGCATACTAAAAATTTCTCCTAAACATCACAGAATAAATGTGAATATCGCGGTGGGTCGATGCAGCGGTGAAAAAGAGAAAATGGAAAAAAAGTGGAAAGTGGAAAATGAATTGAAGCAGCCAATTTTTAAAAGAGAGAAAGAAACAGTGACAGTGGTGTGAGATAATCTGTGCTCCGTGGGGCTATCTACAACAGCCAGCACCAAACAGATAATAGCGCTGCAATACCAGGAATCCAGATTTCTGTCCTTAATAATAAAAAATACGAGCCACAATTAAGATAAGGATGACCCCCCAACTGAACCTTTAAATCGGTTTGCTGGCAAGATTTAAAGAAGCTGCCTCATGAGCTGGATAAAAACCAAAAAAAAAAACAAAAACAGAGGATGCTATTTCTAATTACTTTTCTAAGAGAGCTTTGGATATTGTGGAAGGTGAGAAACTTCCATCCACAGCCCAGGAGCATGACCTAGCCAGCCTGGCTGTGGTCCATTCATCTGTGTGTGTGTGTGTGTTTGTCCATCCTATAGGAGCCGCAACAGAAATACACACATTCCTGTTGTGGAAATGACACAAATGAAGATGGATGGCAGGTTGCGTCTTCCCACCCCTCCGCATAGATGAAGCTGCGATGTCCCGTGACGTCTGCAGCCAGTCTGCTCGGTGTCATCTGGGACTTCCCCTTCATCCAACGGCCCCCTTTAATTGAGCAGAGCCCCTTTAACAAATGTGGCTTTTCACCCCTTTTTTATGGCTCCATAAAACAACTGATAACAGCTGCCTCAGAGGAGAGGAAAAAACGTTCATCGATTCACGCTTTTCACGCTCTTTTGTTGTCTACTCTCTCTCTCTCTCTCTCTCTCTCTCTCTCTCTCTCTCTCTCTCTCTCTTTCTCTCTCTCTCTCTCTCCAGAACACTGAGGACCATCTGACGTTCTTGGTCACGGTTCCCGCTGCCCTCTTCCTCTTCCTGTCCATCTTCATCCTGGTCTGCATCGAGTCGGTCTTCAAGCGGATGCTGCGCCTCTTCTCGCTCCTTATTTGGGCTTGTCTGGTCACCATGGGTTACCTGTTCATGTTCTCAGGAGGAATCCTCAGCCCCTGGGACCAGGTACCTGTATTATATGGTGCATGTGTGTTTTCGGGGGTGTCTATACTGGGTCAAACCAGGGTACCACATCATGAATTGGACTTGTCACCATAAAAACTCAGCGCTTTATGCATATTTAACACCGAAAAAATTACATCACAGTCTGTGTGTGTGTGTGTGTGTGTGTGTGCACGACAATTAATATCACTGGTGACAAGCGTTAATGAGGCCTGATGAGAGCTGGAGGTGAGCACGTCAGCACACAGACGCATTCGTTCTCAGCGCCAGACTCCTTCGCTCGCTCTCTGTCGCAGGAATCCCATTTTTCCCCACGAGCGCCGCTGTCTCCCCCCATTCATCAAATTCCATTTTCTCTCCCCAATCTTCTGCACCTGCCTCCCCCTCGTACGCCTTGAGCACCGCCACCCTCCTTCGCTCAGCCCGTCATGCCCCAAATTTGCCCGGTCCATCCCATCCAGCCCTTCCCTTCCTCCCTTCCTCCCCTACAGAGATATTTTTACCTCCGCCACCTGTGAGAGCAGCATCTCTCCATCTGAGAGCCGGGAAGCAAACCTGCTGAAAGGTAAACAGCGGGAATAAAAGCTGCTCTCGGTGGGTTGGACCGACTGTGATGACTGAGAGCAGCAGCGTGTCTGATGGGCGACCGCCAGCCTGCAACGGTGGAGCCGCAGCAGGAACAAGGGGGGTGGGGAGGGGGCTGCTCTGGTTTCCGCCTGATGCTCATCCTCTGTCTTCCGCCTCTAAATGCAACCACCGACTTCCGCCGTCGGGCTGCGTCACCCTGTTTGCCTGGCCTTTATTTGATTTCCCTCAAGTCCACAGCAGATTGAACGAGGCTCCCACACCTGCTGCCCTGGAATCAGGATGCGGCTAAACATGTGCGTGGAAACCGGGAAAGGATGCGGCGCCGATGAAGGCTGAAATGCGGGTATCCATGCATGCAAAACACGAGTGCTTAGGCATGCAGCGTTGGCGCCAAGACCTTAGAACAAAACACCAAAAAAGTCATTAAGGAAACTTCAACGAGGCGAAAGGAGCAGCAGCAGCAGCACACCCTCTCCTCCCCTCCCCTCAACTCCCCTCCCCTCTCCTCTCCTCCCATCCCCTCCCGTCTCCTCCCCTCCCCTCCCCTCTCCTCCCCTCTCCTCCCCTCTCCTCCCCTGTCCTCCCCTCTCCTCCCCTCCCCTCTCCTCCCCTCTCCTCCCTTCCCCTCTCCTCCCCTCCCCTCCCCTCTCCTCCCCTCTCCTCCCCTGTCCTCCCCCTCTCTGCAGGTGATTGAGCGTGTTG